>CANNYR010000054.1:0-268234 GCA_947538915.1 Tenthredo distinguenda | reverse complement strand
AGTCAGAGTCAGAGACAGAGTCAGATTTAGAGTCAGAGTCAGAGTCAGAGTCAGAGTCAGAGTCAAAGTCAGAGTCTTATTCTCAGTCAAAGTAAGAGTCTCAGTCAGAGTCAAAGTCAGAGTCAGAGTCGGAGTCAGAGTCAGAGTCAGAGTCAGAGTCAGATTTAGAGTCGGAGTCAGCGTCAGAGTCAGAGTCAGAGTCAGAGTCAGAGTCAGAGTCAGAGTCGGAGTCAGCGTCAGAGTCAGAGTCAGAGTCGGAGTCAAAGTCAGAGTCAGAGTCAGAGACGGAGTCAGATTTAGAGTCAGAGTCAGAGTCAGAGTCAGAGTCAGAGTCAGAGTCGGAGTCAGCGTCAGAGTCAGAGTCAGAGTCAGAGTCAGAGTTAGAGTCAGATTCAGAGTCGGAGTCAGAGTCAGAGTCAGAGTTGGACCCAGAGTCAAAGTCAGATTCAGAAACAGAGTCAGAGTCAGAGTCAGATTCAGAGTCAGCGTCGTGAAGACAGAGTCAGAGTCAAAGCGATAGTCAGAGTCAGAGTTAGAGTCAGAGTCCGAGTCTGATTCAGAGTCAGAGTCAGAGTCAGAGTCAGAGTCAGATACAGCGGCAGAGTCAGAGTCAGAGTCAGAGTCGGAGTCATAGTCAGAGTCGGAGTCAGATACAGAGTCGGAGTCAGAGTCAGATTCAAAGTCAGAGTCTCAGTCACAGTCGGAGTCAGAGTCTCAGTCAGAGTCAAAGTCAGAGTCAGAGTCAGAGTCGGAGTCAGCGTCAGAGTCAGAGTCAGAGTCAGAGTCATAGTCAGAGTCAGAGTCAGAGTCAGAGTCAGAGTCAGAGTCAGATTCGGAGTCAGAGTCAGAGTGATAGTCAGAGTCCAAGTCGGAGTCATGAAGTCAGAGTCAGAGTCATAGTCGAGTCAGAGTCAAAGTCACAGTGATAAAATCAGAGTCAGAGTCAAAGTAAGAGTTAGAGTCAGAGTCAGAATCGAAGTCAGAGTCGGAGTCAGAGTCAGAGTCAGAGTCAGAGTCAGAGTCGGAGTCAGAGTCGGAGTCAGAGTCAGAGTCAGGGTCAGAGTCAGAGTCAGATTTAAAGTCAGCGTCAGCGTCATGGATTCAGAGTCAGAGTCTGAGTCAGAGTCAGAGTAAGAGTCAGACGCATAGTCAGAGTCAGCGTCAGAGTCAGAGTCAGAGTCACAGTCAGAGTCAGATACAGAGTCAGAGTCAGAGTCAGATTCAGAGTCAGAGTCAGAGTCATAGTCAGAGTCAGAGTCAGAGTCAGAGTCAGAGTCGACGTCAGATTCAGAGTCAGAGACAGAGTCAGATTTAGAGTCAGAGTCAGAGTCAAAGTCAGAGTCTCAGTCTCAGTCAAAGTAAGAGTCTTAGTCAGAGTCAAAGTTAGAGTCAGAGTCGGAGTCAGAGTCAGAGTCAGAGTCAGAGTCACAGTGATAAACTCAGAGTCAGAGTCAAAGTAAGAGTCAGAGTCAGAGTCAGAATCGAAGTCAGAGTCGGAGTCAGAGTCAGAGTCAGAGTCAGAGTCAGAGTCGGAGTCAGAGTCGGAGTCAGAGTCAGAGTCAGGGTCAGAGTCAGAGTCAGATTTGAAGTCAGAGTCAGCGTCATCGATTCAGAGTCAGAGTCTGATGCAGAGTCAGAGTCAGAGTCAGAGTCATAGTCAGAGTCAGAGTCAGAGTCAGAGTCAGAGTCAGAGTCAGAGTCAGAGTCAGATACAGAGTCAGAGTCAGAGTCAGATTCAGAGTCATAGTCAGAGTCAGAGTCAGAGTCAGAGTCAGAGTCAGAGTCAGAGTCAGAGTCAGAGTCGGAGTCAGCGTCAGAGTCAGAGTCAGAGTCAGAGTCAGAGTCAGAGTCAGAGTCAGAGTCAAAGTCAGAGTCTCAGTCACAGTCGAAGCCAGAGTCTCAGTCAGAGTCAAAGTCAGAGTCAGAGTCGAAGTCAGAGTCAGAGTCAGAGTCAGAGTCAGAGTCGGAGTCGGAGTCATGAAGTCAGACTCAGAGTCAGAGTCGAGTCAGAGTCAGAGTCGGAGTCGGAGTCATGAAGTCAGAGTCAGATTTATGAAGTCAGAGTCAGAGTCAGAGTCGAGTCAGAGTCAAAGTCACAGTGATAAACGCAGAGTCAGAGTCGAAGTAATAGTTTGAGTCAGAGTCAGAGTCGGAGTCAGAGTCGGAGTCAGAGTCAGAGTCAGAGTCAGAGTCATAGTCAGAGTCAGACTCAGAGTCAGAGTCAGAGTCAGAGTCTCAGTCACAGTCAAAGTCAAAGTCTCAGTCAGAGTCAAAGTCAGAGTCAGAGTCGGAGTCAGAGTCAGAGTCAGAGTCAGAGTCATAGTCGGAGTCAGCGTCAGAGTCAAAGTCAGAGTCAGGGTGAGAGTCAGAGCCAGATTTAGAGTCAGAGTCAGAGTCGGAGTCAGAGTCAGAGTCAGAGTCAGAGTCAGAGTCAGAGTCAGAGTCAGAGTCAGAGTCAGGGTCAGACTCAGAGTCAGATTTAAAGTCAGAGTCAGCGTCATCGATTCAGAGTCAGAGTCTGAGAGTCAGAGTCAGAGTCAGAGTCATAGTCAGAGTCAGACTCAGAGTCAGAGTCAGAGTCAGAGTCTCAGTCACAGTCAAAGTCAAAGTCAAAGTCTCAGAGTCAAAGTCAGAGTCAGAGTCGGAGTCAGAGTCAGAGTCAGAGTCAGAGTCAGTGTCAGAGTCAGAGTCAGAGTCTGAGAGTCAGAGTCAGAGTCAGAGTCATAGTCAGAGTCAGACTCAGAGTCAGAGTCAGAGTCAGAGTCTCAGTCACAGTCAAAGTCAAAGTCTCAGTCAGAGTCAAAGTCAGAGTCAGAGTCGGAGTCAGAGTCAGAGTCAGAGTCAGAGTCAGAGTCGGAGTCAGCGTCAGAGTCAAAGTCAGAGTCAGGGTGAGAGTCAGAGCCAGATTTAGAGTCAGAGTCAGAGTCGGAGTCAGAGTCAGAGTCAGAGTCAGAGTCAGAGTCAGAGTCAGAGTCAGAGTCAGAGTCAGGGTCAGACTCAGAGTCAGATTTAAAGTCAGAGTCAGCGTCATCGATTCAGAGTCAGAGTCTGATGCAGAGTCAGAGTCAGAGTCAGAGTCATAGTCAGAGTCAGACTCAGAGTCAGAGTCAGAGTCAGAGTCAGAGTCAGAGTCAGATACAGAGTCAGAGTCAGAGTCAGATTCAGAGTCATAGTCAGAGTCAGAGTCAGAGTCAGAGTCAGAGTCAGAGTCAGATTCGGAGTCAGAGTCAGAGTCATAGTCAGAGTCAGAGTCGGAGTCATGAAGTCAGAGTCAGAGTCAGAGTCGAGTCAGAGTCAAAGTCAGAGTCTCATTCTCAGTCAAAGTAAGAGTCTCAGTCAGAGTCAAAGTCAGAGTCAGAGTCGGAGTCAGAGTCAGAGTCAGAGTTTGAGTCAGAGTCAGAGTCGGAGGCAGAGTCGGAGTCAGAGTCAGAGTCAGAGTCAGAGTCATAGTCAGAGTCAGAGTCGGAGTCAGAGTCGGAGTCAGAGTCAGAGTCAGGGTCAGAGTCAGAGTCAGATTTAAAGTCAGAGTCAGCGTCATCGATTCAGAGTCAGAGTCTGAGAGTCAGAGTCAGAGTCAGAGTCATAGTCAGAGTCAGGGTGAGAGTCAGAGCCAGATTTAGAGTCAGAGTCAGAGTCGGAGTCAGAGTCAGAGTCAGAGTCAGAGTCAGAGTCAGAGTCAGAGTCAGAGTCAGAGTCAGGGTCAGACTCAGAGTCAGATTTAAAGTCAGAGTCAGCGTCATCGATTCAGAGTCAGAGTCTGATGCAGAGTCAGAGTCAGAGTCAGAGTCATAGTCAGAGTCAGAGTCAGAGTCAGAGTCAGAGTCAGAGTCAGAGTCAGAGTCAGATACAGAGTCAGAGTCAGAGTCAGATTCAGAGTCATAGTCAGAGTCAGAGTCAGAGTCAGAGTCAGAGTCAGAGTCAGATTCGGAGTCAGAGTCAGAGTCATAGTCAGAGTCAGAGTCGGAGTCATGAAGTCAGAGTCAGAGTCAGAGTCGAGTCAGAGTCAAAGTCACAGTGATGAAGTCAGAGTCTGAGTCAGAGTCAGAGTCAGAGTCAGAGTCAGAGTCGGAGTCAGAGTCAGATACAGAGTCAGAGTCAGAGTCAGATTCAGAGTCAGAGTCAGAGTCATAGTCAGAGTCAGAGTCAGAGTCAGAGTCAGAGTCAGAGTCAGAGTCAGAGTCAGAGTCGGAGTCAGAGTCAGAGTCAGAGACAGAGTCAGATTTAGAGTCAGAGTCAGAGTCAGAGTCAGAGTCAGAGTCAAAGTCAGAGTCTCATTCTCAGTCAAAGTAAGAGTCTCAGTCAGAGTCAAAGTCAGAGTCAGAGTCGGAGTCAGAGTCAGAGTCAGAGTCAGAGTCAGAGTCAGAGTCGGAGTCAGCGTCAGAGTCAGAGTCAGAGTCAGAGTCAGAGTCAGAGTCAGAGTCAGAGTCAAAGTCAGAGTCTCAGTCACAGTCGAAGCCAGAGTCTCAGTCAGAGTCAAAGTCAGAGTCAGAGTCGAAGTCAGAGTCAGAGTCAGAGTCAGAGTCATAGTCAGAGTCAGTGTCGGAGTCAGAGTCGGAGTCAGAGTCAGAGTCAGGGTCAGAGTCAGAGTCAGATTTAAAGTCAGAGTCAGCGTCATCGATTCAGAGTCAGAGTCTGAGAGTCAGAGTCAGAGTCAGAGTCATAGTCAGAGTCAGACTCAGAGTCAGAGTCAGAGTCAGAGTCTCAGTCACAGTCAAAGTCAAAGTCTCAGTCAGAGTCAAAGTCAGAGTCAGAGTCGGAGTCAGAGTCAGAGTCAGAGTCAGAGTCAGAGTCGGAGTCAGCGTCAGAGTCAAAGTCAGAGTCAGGGTGAGAGTCAGAGCCAGATTTAGAGTCAGAGTCAGAGTCGGAGTCAGAGTCAGAGTCAGAGTCAGAGTCAGAGTCAGAGTCAGAGTCAGAGTCAGAGTCAGGGTCAGACTCAGAGTCAGATTTAAAGTCAGAGTCAGCGTCATCGATTCAGAGTCAGAGTCTGAGAGTCAGAGTCAGAGTCAGAGTCATAGTCAGAGTCAGACTCAGAGTCAGAGTCAGAGTCAGAGTCTCAGTCACAGTCAAAGTCAAAGTCAAAGTCTCAGAGTCAAAGTCAGAGTCAGAGTCGGAGTCAGAGTCAGAGTCAGAGTCAGAGTCAGTGTCAGAGTCAGAGTCAGAGTCTGAGAGTCAGAGTCAGAGTCAGAGTCATAGTCAGAGTCAGACTCAGAGTCAGAGTCAGAGTCAGAGTCTCAGTCACAGTCAAAGTCAAAGTCTCAGTCAGAGTCAAAGTCAGAGTCAGAGTCGGAGTCAGAGTCAGAGTCAGAGTCAGAGTCAGAGTCGGAGTCAGCGTCAGAGTCAATGTCAGAGTCAGGGTGAGAGTCAGAGCCAGATTTAGAGTCAGAGTCAGAGTCGGAGTCAGAGTCAGAGTCAGAGTCAGAGTCAGAGTCAGAGTCAGAGTCAGAGTCAGAGTCAGGGTCAGACTCAGAGTCAGATTTAAAGTCAGAGTCAGCGTCATCGATTCAGAGTCAGAGTCTGATGCAGAGTCAGAGTCAGAGTCAGAGTCATAGTCAGAGTCAGACTCAGAGTCAGAGTCAGAGTCAGAGTCAGAGTCAGAGTCAGATACAGAGTCAGAGTCAGAGTCAGATTCAGAGTCATAGTCAGAGTCAGAGTCAGAGTCAGAGTCAGAGTCAGAGTCAGATTCGGAGTCAGAGTCAGAGTCATAGTCAGAGTCAGAGTCGGAGTCATGAAGTCAGAGTCAGAGTCAGAGTCGAGTCAGAGTCAAAGTCAGAGTCTCATTCTCAGTCAAAGTAAGAGTCTCAGTCAGAGTCAAAGTCAGAGTCAGAGTCGGAGTCAGAGTCAGAGTCAGAGTTTGAGTCAGAGTCAGAGTCGGAGGCAGAGTCGGAGTCAGAGTCAGAGTCAGAGTCAGAGTCATAGTCAGAGTCAGAGTCGGAGTCAGAGTCGGAGTCAGAGTCAGAGTCAGGGTCAGAGTCAGAGTCAGATTTAAAGTCAGAGTCAGCGTCATCGATTCAGAGTCAGAGTCTGAGAGTCAGAGTCAGAGTCAGAGTCATAGTCAGAGTCAGGGTGAGAGTCAGAGCCAGATTTAGAGTCAGAGTCAGAGTCGGAGTCAGAGTCAGAGTCAGAGTCAGAGTCAGAGTCAGAGTCAGAGTCAGAGTCAGAGTCAGGGTCAGACTCAGAGTCAGATTTAAAGTCAGAGTCAGCGTCATCGATTCAGAGTCAGAGTCTGATGCAGAGTCAGAGTCAGAGTCAGAGTCATAGTCAGAGTCAGAGTCAGAGTCAGAGTCAGAGTCAGAGTCAGAGTCAGAGTCAGATACAGAGTCAGAGTCAGAGTCAGATTCAGAGTCATAGTCAGAGTCAGAGTCAGAGTCAGAGTCAGAGTCAGAGTCAGATTCGGAGTCAGAGTCAGAGTCATAGTCAGAGTCAGAGTCGGAGTCATGAAGTCAGAGTCAGAGTCAGAGTCGAGTCAGAGTCAAAGTCACAGTGATGAAGTCAGAGTCTGAGTCAGAGTCAGAGTCAGAGTCAGAGTCAGAGTCGGAGTCAGAGTCAGATACAGAGTCAGAGTCAGAGTCAGATTCAGAGTCAGAGTCAGAGTCATAGTCAGAGTCAGAGTCAGAGTCAGAGTCAGAGTCAGAGTCAGAGTCAGCGTCAGAGTCGGAGTCAGAGTCAGAGTCAGAGACGGAGTCAGATTTAGAGTCAGAGTCAGAGTCAGAGTCAGAGTCAGAGTCAAAGTCAGAGTCTCATTCTCAGTCAAAGTAAGAGTCTCAGTCAGAGTCAAAGTCAGAGTCAGAGTCGGAGTCAGAGTCAGAGTCAGAGTCAGAGTCAGAGTCAGAGTCGGAGTCAGCGTCAGAGTCAGAGTCAGAGTCAGAGTCAGAGTCAGAGTCAGAGTCAGAGTCAAAGTCAGAGTCTCAGTCACAGTCGAAGCCAGAGTCTCAGTCAGAGTCAAAGTCAGAGTCAGAGTCGAAGTCAGAGTCAGAGTCAGAGTCAGAGTCAGAGTCAGAGTCGGAGTCCGAGTCATGAAGTCAGAGTCAGAGTCAGAGTCGAGTCAGAGTCAAAGTCACAGTGATAAAAGCAGAGTCAGAGTCGAAGTAAGAGTTTGAGTCAGAGTCAGAGTCGGAGGCAGAGTCGGAGTCAGAGTCAGAGTCAGAGTCAGAGTCATAGTCAGAGTCAGAGTCGGAGTCAGAGTCGGAGTCAGAGTCAGAGTCAGGGTCAGAGTCAGAGTCAGATTTAAAGTCAGAGTCAGCGTCATCGATTCAGAGTCAGAGTCTGAGAGTCAGAGTCAGAGTCAGAGTCATAGTCAGAGTCAGACTCAGAGTCAGAGTCAGAGTCAGAGTCTCAGTCACAGTCAAAGTCAAAGTCAAAGTCTCAGAGTCAAAGTCAGAGTCAGAGTCGGAGTCAGAGTCAGAGTCAGAGTCAGAGTCAGTGTCAGAGTCAGAGTCAGAGTCTGAGAGTCAGAGTCAGATTCAGAGTCATAGTCAGAGTCAGACTCAGAGTCAGAGTCAGAGTCAGAGTCTCAGTCACAGTCAAAGTCAAAGTCTCAGTCACAGTCGAAGCCAGAGTCTCAGTCAGAGTCAAAGTCAGAGTCAGAGTCGAAGTCAGAGTCAGAGTCAGAGTCAGAGTCAGAGTCAGAGTCGGAGTCCGAGTCATGAAGTCAGAGTCAGAGTCAGAGTCGAGTCAGAGTCAAAGTCACAGTGATAAAGGCAGAGTCAGAGTCGAAGTAAGAGTTTGAGTCAGAGTCAGAGTCGGAGGCAGAGTCGGAGTCAGAGTCAGAGTCAGAGTCAGAGTCATAGTCAGAGTCAGAGTCGGAGTCAGAGTCGGAGTCAGAGTCAGAGTCAGGGTCAGAGTCAGAGTCAGATTTAAAGTCAGAGTCAGCGTCATCGATTCAGAGTCAGAGTCTGAGAGTCAGAGTCAGAGTCAGAGTCATAGTCAGTGTCAGACTCAGAGTCAGAGTCAGAGTCAGAGTCTCAGTCACAGTCAAAGTCAAAGTCAAAGTCTCAGAGTCAAAGTCAGAGTCAGAGTCGGAGTCAGAGTCAGAGTCAGAGTCAGAGTCAGTGTCAGAGTCAGAGTCAGAGTCAGAGTCAGAGTCAGAGTCAGGGTCAGACTCAGAGTCAGAGTCAGAGTCAGAGTCAAAGTCAGAGTCTCAGTCACAGTCGAAGCCAGAGTCTCAGTCAGAGTCAAAGTCAGAGTCAGAGTCGAAGTCAGAGTCAGAGTCAGAGTCAGAGTCAGAGTCAGAGTCGGAGTCGGAGTCATGAAGTCAGAGTCAGAGTCAGAGTCGAGTCAGAGTCAAAGTCACAGTGATAAAGGCAGAGTCAGAGTCGAAGTAAGAGTTTGAGTCAGAGTCAGAGTCGGAGTCAGAGTCGGAGTCAGAGTCAGAGTCAGAGTCAGAGTCATAGTCAGAGTCAGAGTCGGAGTCAGATACGGAGTCAGAGTCAGAGTCAGGGTCAGACTCAGAGTCAGATTTAAAGTCAGAGTCAGCGTCATCGATCCAGAGTCAGAGTCTGATGCAGAGTCAGAGTCAGAGTCAGAGTCATAGTCAGAGTCAGAGTCAGAGTCAGAGTCAGAGTCAGAGTCAGAGTCAGAGTCAGATACAGAGTCAGAGTCAGAGTCAGATTCAGAGTCATAGTCAGAGTCAGAGTCAGAGTCAGAGTCAGAGTCAGAGTCAAAGTCAGAGTCAGAGTCAGAGTCGGAGTCAGCGTCAGAGTCAGAGTCAGAGTCAGAGTCATAGTCAGAGTCAGAGTCAGAGTCAGAGTCAGAGTCAGAGTCAGATTCGGAGTCAGAGTCAGAGTCATAGTCAGAATCAGAGTCGGAGTCATGAAGTCAGAGTCAGAGTCAGAGTCGAGTCAGAGTCAAAGTCACAGTGATAAAGTCAGAGTCTGAGTCAGAGTCAGAGTCAGAATCGAAGTCAGAGTCGGAGTCAGAGTCAGAGTCAGAGTCAGAGTCAGAGTCGGAGTCAGAGTCAGAGTCATAGTCAGAGTCAGCGTCAGAGTCAGAGTCAGAGTCAGAGTCAGAGTCAGAGTCAAAGTCAGAGTCTCAGTCACAGTCGAAGCCAGAGTCTCAGTCAGAGTCAAAGTCAGAGTCAGAGTCGAAGTCAGAGTCAGAGTCAGAGTCAGAGTCAGAGTCAGAGTCGGAGTCCGAGTCATGAAGTCAGAGTCAGAGTCAGAGTCGAGTCAGAGTCAAAGTCACAGTGATAAAAGCAGAGTCAGAGTCGAAGTAAGAGTTTGAGTCAGAGTCAGAGTCGGAGGCAGAGTCGGAGTCAGAGTCAGAGTCAGAGTCAGAGTCATAGTCAGAGTCAGAGTCGGAGTCAGAGTCGGAGTCAGAGTCAGAGTCAGGGTCAGAGTCAGAGTCAGATTTAAAGTCAGAGTCAGCGTCATCGATTCAGAGTCAGAGTCTGAGAGTCAGAGTCAGAGTCAGAGTCATAGTCAGAGTCAGACTCAGAGTCAGAGTCAGAGTCAGAGTCTCAGTCACAGTCAAAGTCAAAGTCAAAGTCTCAGAGTCAAAGTCAGAGTCAGAGTCGGAGTCAGAGTCAGAGTCAGAGTCAGAGTCAGTGTCAGAGTCAGAGTCAGAGTCTGAGAGTCAGAGTCAGATTCAGAGTCATAGTCAGAGTCAGACTCAGAGTCAGAGTCAGAGTCAGAGTCTCAGTCACAGTCAAAGTCAAAGTCTCAGTCACAGTCGAAGCCAGAGTCTCAGTCAGAGTCAAAGTCAGAGTCAGAGTCGAAGTCAGAGTCAGAGTCAGAGTCAGAGTCAGAGTCAGAGTCGGAGTCCGAGTCATGAAGTCAGAGTCAGAGTCAGAGTCGAGTCAGAGTCAAAGTCACAGTGATAAAGGCAGAGTCAGAGTCGAAGTAAGAGTCAGAGTCAGAGTCAGAGTCATAGTCAGAGTCAGAGTCGGAGTCAGAGTCGGAGTCAGAGTCAGAGTCAGGGTCAGAGTCAGAGTCAGATTTAAAGTCAGAGTCAGCGTCATCGATTCAGAGTCAGAGTCTGAGAGTCAGAGTCAGAGTCAGAGTCATAGTCAGTGTCAGACTCAGAGTCAGAGTCAGAGTCAGAGTCTCAGTCACAGTCAAAGTCAAAGTCAAAGTCTCAGAGTCAAAGTCAGAGTCAGAGTCGGAGTCAGAGTCAGAGTCAGAGTCAGAGTCAGTGTCAGAGTCAGAGTCAGAGTCAGAGTCAGAGTCAGAGTCAGGGTCAGACTCAGAGTCAGAGTCAGAGTCAGAGTCAAAGTCAGAGTCTCAGTCACAGTCGAAGCCAGAGTCTCAGTCAGAGTCAAAGTCAGAGTCAGAGTCGAAGTCAGAGTCAGAGTCAGAGTCAGAGTCAGAGTCAGAGTCGGAGTCGGAGTCATGAAGTCAGAGTCAGAGTCAGAGTCGAGTCAGAGTCAAAGTCACAGTGATAAAGGCAGAGTCAGAGTCGAAGTAAGAGTTTGAGTCAGAGTCAGAGTCGGAGTCAGAGTCGGAGTCAGAGTCAGAGTCAGAGTCAGAGTCATAGTCAGAGTCAGAGTCGGAGTCAGATACGGAGTCAGAGTCAGAGTCAGGGTCAGACTCAGAGTCAGATTTAAAGTCAGAGTCAGCGTCATCGATCCAGAGTCAGAGTCTGATGCAGAGTCAGAGTCAGAGTCAGAGTCATAGTCAGAGTCAGAGTCAGAGTCAGAGTCAGAGTCAGAGTCAGAGTCAGAGTCAGATACAGAGTCAGAGTCAGAGTCAGATTCAGAGTCATAGTCAGAGTCAGAGTCAGAGTCAGAGTCAGAGTCAGAGTCAAAGTCAGAGTCAGAGTCAGAGTCGGAGTCAGCGTCAGAGTCAGAGTCAGAGTCAGAGTCATAGTCAGAGTCAGAGTCAGAGTCAGAGTCAGAGTCAGAGTCAGATTCGGAGTCAGAGTCAGAGTCATAGTCAGAATCAGAGTCGGAGTCATGAAGTCAGAGTCAGAGTCAGAGTCGAGTCAGAGTCAAAGTCACAGTGATAAAGTCAGAGTCTGAGTCAGAGTCAGAGTCAGAATCGAAGTCAGAGTCGGAGTCAGAGTCAGAGTCAGAGTCAGAGTCAGAGTCGGAGTCAGAGTCAGAGTCATAGTCAGAGTCAGCGTCAGAGTCAGAGTCAGAGTCAGAGTCAGAGTCAGAGTCAGACACAGAGTCAGAGTCAGAGGCAGATTCAGAGTCAGAGTCAGAGTCATAGTCAGAGTCAGATACAGAGTCAGAGTCAGAGTCAGAGTCAGAGTCGGAGTCATAGTCAGAGTCAGAGTCAGAGTCAGAGTTAGAGTCAGAGTCAGAGTCTGAGTCAGAGTCAGAGTCAGAGTCAGAGTCAAATACAGAGTCAGAGTCAGAGTCAGAGTCAGAGTCAGAGTCAGATACAGAGGCAGAGTCAGAGTCAGAGTCAGAGTCGGAGTCATAGTCAGAGTCAGAGTCAGATACAGAGTCGGAGTCAGAGTCAGATTCAAAGTCAGAGTCTCAGTCACAGTCGGAGTCAGAGTCTCAGTCAGAGTCAAAGTCAGAGTCAGAGTCAGAGTCGGAGTCAGCGTCAGAGTCAGAGTCAGAGTCAGAGTCATAGTCAGAGTCAGAGTCAGAGTCAGAGTCAGAGTCAGAGTCAGATTCGGAGTCAGAGTCAGAGTGATAGTCAGAGTCCAAGTCAGAGTCATGAAGTCAGAGTCAGAGTCATAGTCGAGTCAGAGTCAAAGTCACAGTGATAAAATCAGAGTCAGAGTCAAAGTAAGAGTTAGAGTCAGAGTCAGAATCGAAGTCAGAGTCGGAGTCAGAGTCAGAGTCAGAGTCAGAGTCAGAGTCGGAGTCAGAGTCGGAGTCAGAGTCAGAGTCAGGGTCAGAGTCAGAGTCAGATTTAAAGTCAGCGTCAGCGTCATGGATTCAGAGTCAGAGTCTGAGTCAGAGTCAGAGTAAGAGTCAGACGCATAGTCAGAGTCAGCGTCAGAGTCAGAGTCAGAGTCACAGTCAGAGTCAGATACAGAGTCAGAGTCAGAGTCAGATTCAGAGTCAGAGTCAGAGTCATAGTCAGAGTCAGAGTCAGAGTCAGAGTCAAAGTCGACGTCAGATTCAGAGTCAGAGACAGAGTCAGATTTAGAGTCAGAGTCAGAGTCAAAGTCAGAGTCTCAGTCTCAGTCAAAGTAAGAGTCTCAGTCAGAGTCAAAGTTAGAGTCGGAGTCGGAGTCAGAGTCAGAGTCAGAGTCACAGTCAGAGTCAGATACCGAGTCAGAGTCAGAGTCAGATTCAGAGTCAGAGTCAGAGTCATAGTCAGAGTCAGAGTCAGAGTCAGAGTCAGAGTCGACGTCAGATTCAGAGTCAGAGACAGAGTCAGATTTAGAGTCAGAGTCAGAGTCAAAGTCAGAGTCTCAGTCTCAGTCAAAGTAAGAGTCTTAGTCAGAGTCAAAGTTAGAGTCAGAGTCGGAGTCAGAGTCAGAGTCAGAGTCAGAGTCACAGTGATAAACTCAGAGTCAGAGTCAAAGTAAGAGTTAGAGTCAGAGTCAGAATCGAAGTCAGAGTCGGAGTCAGAGTCAGAGTCAGAGTCAGAGTCAGAGTCGGAGTCAGAGTCGGAGTCAGAGTCAGAGTCAGGGTCAGAGTCAGAGTCAGATTTGAAGTCAGAGTCAGCGTCATCGATTCAGAGTCAGAGTCTGATGCAGAGTCAGAGTCAGAGTCAGAGTCATAGTCAGAGTCAGAGTCAGAGTCAGAGTCAGAGTCAGAGTCAGAGTCAGAGTCAGATACAGAGTCAGAGTCAGAGTCAGATTCAGAGTCATAGTCAGAGTCAGAGTCAGAGTCAAAGTCAGAGTCAGAGTCAGAGTCAGAGTCAGAGTCGGAGTCAGCGTCAGAGTCAGAGTCAGAGTCAGAGTCAGAGTCAGAGTCAGAGTCAGAGTCAAAGTCAGAGTCTCAGTCACAGTCGAAGCCAGAGTCTCAGTCAGAGTCAAAGTCAGAGTCAGAGTCGAAGTCAGAGTCAGAGTCAGAGTCAGAGTCAGAGTCGGAGTCAGCGTCAGAGTCAGAGTCAGAGTCAGAGTCATAGTCAGAGTCAGAGTCAGAGTCAGAGTCAGAGTCAGAGTCAGATTCGGAGTCAGAGTCAGAGTCATAGTCAGAATCAGAGTCGGAGTCATGAAGTCAGAGTCAGAGTCAGAGTCGAGTCAGAGTCAAAGTCACAGTGATAAAGTCAGAGTCTGAGTCAGAGTCAGAGTCAGAATCGAAGTCAGAGTCGGAGTCAGAGTCAGAGTCAGAGTCAGAGTCAGAGTCGGAGTCAGAGTCAGAGTCATAGTCAGAGTCAGCGTCAGAGTCAGAGTCAGAGTCAGAGTCAGAGTCAGAGTCAGATACAGAGTCAGAGGCAGATTCAGAGTCAGAGTCAGAGTCATAGTCAGAGTCAGATACAGAGTCAGAGTCAGAGTCAGAGTCGGAGTCATAGTCAGAGTCAGAGTCAGAGTCAGAGTTAGAGTCAGAGTCAGAGTCTGAGTCAGAGTCAGAGTCAGAGTCAGAGTCAAATACAGAGTCAGAGTCAGAGTCAGAGTCAGAGTCAGAGTCAGAGTCAGAGTCAGAGTCAGATACAGAGTCAGAGTCAGAGTCAGATTCAGAGTTAGAGTCAGAGTCAGAGTCAGAGTCAGAGTCAGAGTCAGAGTCAGAGTCAGAGTCAGAGTCGGAGTCAGAGTCAGAGTCAGAGACAGAGTCAGATTTAGAGTCAGAGTCAGAGTCAGAGTCAGAGTCAGAGTCAAAGTCAGAGTCTCATTCTCAGTCAAAGTAAGAGTCTCAGTCAGAGTCAAAGTCAGAGTCAGAGTCGGAGTCAGAGTCAGAGTCAGAGTCAGAGTCAGATTTAGAGTCGGAGTCAGCGTCAGAGTCAGAGTCAGAGTCAGAGTCAGAGTCAGAGTCAGAGTCGGAGTCAGCGTCAGAGTCAGAGTCAGAGTCGGAGTCAAAGTCAGAGTCAGAGTCAGAGACAGAGTCAGATTTAGAGTCAGAGTCAGAGTCAGAGTCAGAGTCAGAGTCAGAGTCGGAGTCAGCGTCAGAGTCAGAGTCAGAGTCAGAGTCAGAGTTAGAGTCAGATTCAGAGTCGGAGTCAGAGTCAGAGTCAGAGTTGGACTCAGAGTCAAAGTCAGATTCAGAAACAGAGTCAGAGTCAGAGTCAGATTCAGAGTCAGCGTCGTGAAGACAGAGTCAGAGTCAGAGCGATAGTCAGAGTCAGAGTTAGAGTCAGAGTCCGAGTCTGATTCAGAGTCAGAGTCAGAGTCAGAGTCAGAGTCAGATACAGAGGCAGAGTCAGAGTCAGAGTCAGAGTCGGAGTCATATTCAGAGTCAGAGTCAGATACAGAGTCGGAGTCAGAGTCAGATTCAAAGTCAGAGTCTCAGTCACAGTCGGAGTCAGAGTCTCAGTCAGAGTCAAAGTCAGAGTCAGAGTCAGAGTCGGAGTCAGCGTCAGAGTCAGAGTCAGAGTCAGAGTCATAGTCAGAGTCAGAGTCAGAGTCAGAGTCAGAGTCAGAGTCAGATTCGGAGTCAGAGTCAGAGTGATAGTCAGAGTCCAAGTCGGAGTCATGAAGTCAGAGTCAGAGTCATAGTCGAGTCAGAGTCAAAGTCACAGTGATAAAATCAGAGTCAGAGTCAAAGTAAGAGTTAGAGTCAGAGTCAGAATCGAAGTCAGAGTCGGAGTCAGAGTCAGAGTCAGAGTCAGAGTCAGAGTCGGAGTCAGAGTCGGAGTCAGAGTCAGAGTCAGGGTCAGAGTCAGAGTCAGATTTAAAGTCAGCGTCAGCGTCATGGATTCAGAGTCAGAGTCTGAGTCAGAGTCAGAGTAAGAGTCAGACGCATAGTCAGAGTCAGCGTCAGAGTCAGAGTCAGAGTCACAGTCAGAGTCAGATACAGAGTCAGAGTCAGAGTCAGATTCAGAGTCAGAGTCAGAGTCATAGTCAGAGTCAGAGTCAGAGTCAGAGTCAGAGTCGACGTCAGATTCAGAGTCAGAGACAGAGTCAGATTTAGAGTCAGAGTCAGAGTCAAAGTCAGAGTCTCAGTCTCAGTCAAAGTAAGAGTCTCAGTCAGAGTCAAAGTTAGAGTCAGAGTCGGAGTCAGAGTCAGAGTCAGAGTCACAGTCAGAGTCAGTTACCGAGTCAGAGTCAGAGTCAGATTCAGAGTCAGAGTCAGAGTCATAGTCAGAGTCAGAGTCAGAGTCAGAGTCAGAGTCGACGTCAGATTCAGAGTCAGAGACAGAGTCAGATTTAGAGTCAGAGTCAGAGTCAAAGTCAGAGTCTCAGTCTCAGTCAAAGTAAGAGTCTTAGTCAGAGTCAAAGTTAGAGTCAGAGTCGGAGTCAGAGTCAGAGTCAGAGTCAGAGTCACAGTGATAAACTCAGAGTCAGAGTCAAAGTAAGAGTTAGAGTCAGAGTCAGAATCGAAGTCAGAGTCGGAGTCAGAGTCAGAGTCAGAGTCAGAGTCAGAGTCGGAGTCAGAGTCGGAGTCAGAGTCAGAGTCAGGGTCAGAGTCAGAGTCAGATTTGAAGTCAGAGTCAGCGTCATCGATTCAGAGTCAGAGTCTGATGCAGAGTCAGAGTCAGAGTCAGAGTCATAGTCAGAGTCAGAGTCAGAGTCAGAGTCAGAGTCAGAGTCAGAGTCAGAGTCAGATACAGAGTCAGAGTCAGAGTCAGATTCAGAGTCATAGTCAGAGTCAGAGTCAGAGTCAGAGTCAGAGTCAGAGTCAGAGTCAGAGTCAGAGTCGGAGTCAGCGTCAGAGTCAGAGTCAGAGTCAGAGTCAGAGTCAGAGTCAGAGTCAGAGTCAAAGTCAGAGTCTCAGTCACAGTCGAAGCCAGAGTCTCAGTCAGAGTCAAAGTCAGAGTCAGAGTCGAAGTCAGAGTCAGAGTCAGAGTCAGAGTCAGAGTCGGAGTCGGAGTCATGAAGTCAGACTCAGAGTCAGAGTCGAGTCAGAGTCAGAGTCGGAGTCGGAGTCATGAAGTCAGAGTCAGATTTATGAAGTCAGAGTCAGAGTCAGAGTCGAGTCAGAGTCAAAGTCACAGTGATAAACGCAGAGTCACAGTCGAAGTAATAGTTTGAGTCAGAGTCAGAGTCGGAGTCAGAGTCGGAGTCAGAGTCAGAGTCAGAGTCAGAGTCATAGTCAGAGTCAGAGTCGGAGTCAGAGTCGGAGTCAGAGTCAGAGTCAGGGTCAGAGTCAGAGTCAGATTTAAAGTCAGAGTCAGCGTCATCGATTCAGAGTCAGAGTCTGAGAGTCAGAGTCAGAGTCAGAGTCATAGTCAGAGTCAGACTCAGAGTCAGAGTCAGAGTCAGAGTCTCAGTCACAGTCAAAGTCAAAGTCTCAGTCAGAGTCAAAGTCAGAGTCAGAGTCGGAGTCAGAGTCAGAGTCAGAGTCAGAGTCAGAGTCGGAGTCAGCGTCAGAGTCAAAGTCAGAGTCAGGGTGAGAGTCAGAGCCAGATTTAGAGTCAGAGTCAGAGTCGGAGTCAGAGTCAGAGTCAGAGTCAGAGTCAGAGTCAGAGTCAGAGTCAGAGTCAGAGTCAGGGTCAGACTCAGAGTCAGATTTAAAGTCAGAGTCAGCGTCATCGATTCAGAGTCAGAGTCTGAGAGTCAGAGTCAGAGTCAGAGTCATAGTCAGAGTCAGACTCAGAGTCAGAGTCAGAGTCAGAGTCTCAGTCACAGTCAAAGTCAAAGTCAAAGTCTCAGAGTCAAAGTCAGAGTCAGAGTCGGAGTCAGAGTCAGAGTCAGAGTCAGAGTCAGTGTCAGAGTCAGAGTCAGAGTCTGAGAGTCAGAGTCAGAGTCAGAGTCATAGTCAGAGTCAGACTCAGAGTCAGAGTCAGAGTCAGAGTCTCAGTCACAGTCAAAGTCAAAGTCTCAGTCAGAGTCAAAGTCAGAGTCAGAGTCGGAGTCAGAGTCAGAGTCAGAGTCAGAGTCAGAGTCGGAGTCAGCGTCAGAGTCAAAGTCAGAGTCAGGGTGAGAGTCAGAGCCAGATTTAGAGTCAGAGTCAGAGTCGGAGTCAGAGTCAGAGTCAGAGTCAGAGTCAGAGTCAGAGTCAGATACAGAGTCGGAGTCAGAGTCAGATT
The DNA here is from genome assembly GCA_947538915.1 of Tenthredo distinguenda. NCBI lineage: Eukaryota > Metazoa > Arthropoda > Insecta > Hymenoptera > Tenthredinidae > Tenthredo > Tenthredo distinguenda. Next base: position 251,261 of record CANNYR010000054.1, on the reverse strand, counting down.
CAAAGTCAGAGTCTCAGTCACAGTCGGAGTCAGAGTCTCAGTCAGAGTCAAAGTCAGAGTCAGAGTTAGAGTCGGAGTCAGCGTCAGAGTCAGAGTCAGAGTCAGAGTCATAGTCAGAGTCAGAGTCAGAGTCAGAGTCAGAGTCAGAGTCAGATTCGGAGTCAGAGTCAGAGTGATAGTCAGAGTCCAAGTCGGAGTCATGAAGTCAGAGTCAGAGTCATAGTCGAGTCAGAGTCAAAGTCACAGTGATAAAATCAGAGTCAGAGTCAAAGTAAGAGTTAGAGTCAGAGTCAGAATCGAAGTCAGAGTCGGAGTCAGAGTCAGAGTCAGAGTCAGAGTCAGAGTCGGAGTCAGAGTCGGAGTCAGAGTCAGAGTCAGGGTCAGAGTCAGAGTCAGATTTAAAGTCAGCGTCAGCGTCATGGATTCAGAGTCAGAGTCTGAGTCAGAGTCAGAGTAAGAGTCAGACGCATAGTCAGAGTCAGCGTCAGAGTCAGAGTCAGAGTCACAGTCAGAGTCAGATACAGAGTCAGAGTCAGAGTCAGATTCAGAGTCAGAGTCAGAGTCATAGTCAGAGTCAGAGTCAGAGTCAGAGTCAGAGTCGACGTCAGATTCAGAGTCAGAGACAGAGTCAGATTTAGAGTCAGAGTCAGAGTCAAAGTCAGAGTCTCAGTCTCAGTCAAAGTAAGAGTCTCAGTCAGAGTCAAAGTTAGAGTCAGAGTCGGAGTCAGAGTCAGAGTCAGAGTCACAGTCAGAGTCAGATACCGAGTCAGAGTCAGAGTCAGATTCAGAGTCAGAGTCAGAGTCATAGTCAGAGTCAGAGTCAGAGTCAGAGTCAGAGTCGACGTCAGATTCAGAGTCAGAGACAGAGTCAGATTTAGAGTCAGAGTCAGAGTCAAAGTCAGAGTCTCAGTCTCAGTCAAAGTAAGAGTCTTAGTCAGAGTCAAAGTTAGAGTCAGAGTCGGAGTCAGAGTCAGAGTCAGAGTCAGAGTCACAGTGATAAACTCAGAGTCAGAGTCAAAGTAAGAGTTAGAGTCAGAGTCAGAATCGAAGTCAGAGTCGGAGTCAGAGTCAGAGTCAGAGTCAGAGTCAGAGTCGGAGTCAGAGTCGGAGTCAGAGTCAGAGTCAGGGTCAGAGTCAGAGTCAGATTTGAAGTCAGAGTCAGCGTCATCGATTCAGAGTCAGAGTCTGATGCAGAGTCAGAGTCAGAGTCAGAGTCATAGTCAGAGTCAGAGTCAGAGTCAGAGTCAGAGTCAGAGTCAGAGTCAGAGTCAGATACAGAGTCAGAGTCAGAGTCAGATTCAGAGTCATAGTCAGAGTCAGAGTCAGAGTCAGAGTCAGAGTCAGAGTCAGAGTCAGAGTCAGAGTCGGAGTCAGCGTCAGAGTCAGAGTCAGAGTCAGAGTCAGAGTCAGAGTCAGAGTCAGAGTCAAAGTCAGAGTCTCAGTCACAGTCGAAGCCAGAGTCTCAGTCAGAGTCAAAGTCAGAGTCAGAGTCGAAGTCAGAGTCAGAGTCAGAGTCAGAGTCAGAGTCGGAGTCGGAGTCATGAAGTCAGACTCAGAGTCAGAGTCGAGTCAGAGTCAGAGTCGGAGTCGGAGTCATGAAGTCAGAGTCAGATTTATGAAGTCAGAGTCAGAGTCAGAGTCGAGTCAGAGTCAAAGTCACAGTGATAAACGCAGAGTCAGAGTCGAAGTAATAGTTTGAGTCAGAGTCAGAGTCGGAGTCAGAGTCGGAGTCAGAGTCAGAGTCAGAGTCAGAGTCATAGTCAGAGTCAGAGTCGGAGTCAGAGTCGAAGTAATAGTTTGAGTCAGAGTCAGAGTCGGAGTCAGAGTCGGAGTCAGAGTCAGAGTCAGAGTCAGAGTCATAGTCAGAGTCAGAGTCGGAGTCAGAGTCGGAGTCAGAGTCAGAGTCAGGGTCAGAGTCAGAGTCAGATTTAAAGTCAGAGTCAGCGTCATCGATTCAGAGTCAGAGTCTGAGAGTCAGAGTCAGAGTCAGAGTCATAGTCAGAGTCAGACTCAGAGTCAGAGTCAGAGTCAGAGTCTCAGTCACAGTCAAAGTCAAAGTCTCAGTCAGAGTCAAAGTCAGAGTCAGAGTCGGAGTCAGAGTCAGAGTCAGAGTCAGAGTCAGAGTCGGAGTCAGCGTCAGAGTCAAAGTCAGAGTCAGGGTGAGAGTCAGAGCCAGATTTAGAGTCAGAGTCAGAGTCGGAGTCAGAGTCAGAGTCAGAGTCAGAGTCAGAGTCAGAGTCAGAGTCAGAGTCAGAGTCAGGGTCAGACTCAGAGTCAGATTTAAAGTCAGAGTCAGCGTCATCGATTCAGAGTCAGAGTCTGAGAGTCAGAGTCAGAGTCAGAGTCATAGTCAGAGTCAGACTCAGAGTCAGAGTCAGAGTCAGAGTCTCAGTCACAGTCAAAGTCGAAGTCAAAGTCTCAGAGTCAAAGTCAGAGTCAGAGTCGGAGTCAGAGTCAGAGTCAGAGTCAGAGTCAGTGTCAGAGTCAGAGTCAGAGTCTGAGAGTCAGAGTCAGAGTCAGAGTCATAGTCAGAGTCAGACTCAGAGTCAGAGTCAGAGTCAGAGTCTCAGTCACAGTCAAAGTCAAAGTCTCAGTCAGAGTCAAAGTCAGAGTCAGAGTCGGAGTCAGAGTCAGAGTCAGAGTCAGAGTCAGAGTCGGAGTCAGCGTCAGAGTCAAAGTCAGAGTCAGGGTGAGAGTCAGAGCCAGATTTAGAGTCAGAGTCAGAGTCGGAGTCAGAGTCAGAGTCAGAGTCAGAGTCAGAGTCAGAGTCAGAGTCAGAGTCAGAGTCAGGGTCAGACTCAGAGTCAGATTTAAAGTCAGAGTCAGCGTCATCGATTCAGAGTCAGAGTCTGATGCAGAGTCAGAGTCAGAGTCAGAGTCATAGTCAGAGTCAGACTCAGAGTCAGAGTCAGAGTCAGAGTCAGAGTCAGAGTCAGAGTCAGATACAGAGTCAGAGTCAGAGTCAGATTCAGAGTCATAGTCAGAGTCAGAGTCAGAGTCAGAGTCAGAGTCAGAGTCAGAGTCAGATTCGGAGTCAGAGTCAGAGTCATAGTCAGAGTCAGAGTCGGAGTCATGAAGTCAGAGTCAGAGTCAGAGTCGAGTCAGAGTCAAAGTCAGAGTCTCATTCTCAGTCAAAGTAAGAGTCTCAGTCAGAGTCAAAGTCAGAGTCAGAGTCGGAGTCAGAGTCAGAGTCAGAGTTTGAGTCAGAGTCAGAGTCGGAGGCAGAGTCGGAGTCAGAGTCAGAGTCAGAGTCAGAGTCATAGTCAGAGTCAGAGTCGGAGTCAGAGTCGGAGTCAGAGTCAGAGTCAGGGTCAGAGTCAGAGTCAGATTTAAAGTCAGAGTCAGCGTCATCGATTCAGAGTCAGAGTCTGAGAGTCAGAGTCAGAGTCAGAGTCATAGTCAGAGTCAGGGTGAGAGTCAGAGCCAGATTTAGAGTCAGAGTCAGAGTCGGAGTCAGAGTCAGAGTCAGAGTCAGAGTCAGAGTCAGAGTCAGAGTCAGAGTCGGAGTCAGCGTCAGAGTCAGAGTCAGATTTAAAGTCAGAGTCAGCGTCATCGATTCAGAGTCAGAGTCTGAGAGTCAGAGTCAGAGTCAGAGTCATAGTCAGAGTCAGACTCAGAGTCAGAGTCAGAGTCAGAGTCTCAGTCACAGTCAAAGTCAAAGTCAAAGTCTCAGAGTCAAAGTCAGAGTCAGAGTCGGAGTCAGAGTCAGAGTCAGAGTCAGAGTCAGAGTCGGAGTCAGAGTCGGAGTCAGAGTCAGAGTCAGGGTCAGAGTCAGAGTCAGATTTAAAGTCAGCGTCAGCGTCATGGATTCAGAGTCAGAGTCTGAGTCAGAGTCAGAGTAAGAGTCAGAAGCATAGTCAGAGTCAGCGTCAGAGTCAGAGTCAGAGTCACAGTCAGAGTCAGATACAGAGTCAGAGTCAGAGTCAGATTCAGAGTCAGAGTCAGAGTCATAGTCAGAGTCAGAGTCAGAGTCAGAGTCAGAGTCGACGTCAGATTCAGAGTCAGAGACAGAGTCAGATTTAGAGTCAGAGTCAGAGTCAAAGTCAGAGTCTCAGTCTCAGTCAAAGTAAGAGTCTCAGTCAGAGTCAAAGTTAGAGTCAGAGTCGGAGTCAGAGTCAGAGTCAGAGTCACAGTCAGAGTCAGATACCGAGTCAGAGTCAGAGTCAGATTCAGAGTCAGAGTCAGAGTCATAGTCAGAGTCAGAGTCAGAGTCAGAGTCACAGTCGACGTCAGATTCAGAGTCAGAGACAGAGTCAGATTTAGAGTCAGAGTCAGAGTCAAAGTCAGAGTCTCAGTCTCAGTCAAAGTAAGAGTCTTAGTCAGAGTCAAAGTTAGAGTCAGAGTCGGAGTCAGAGTCAGAGTCAGAGTCAGAGTCACAGTGATAAACTCAGAGTCAGAGTCAAAGTAAGAGTTAGAGTCAGAGTCAGAATCGAAGTCAGAGTCGGAGTCAGAGTCAGAGTCAGAGTCAGAGTCAGAGTCGGAGTCAGAGTCGGAGTCAGAGTCAGAGTCAGGGTCAGAGTCAGAGTCAGATTTGAAGTCAGAGTCAGCGTCATCGATTCAGAGTCAGAGTCTGATGCAGAGTCAGAGTCAGAGTCAGAGTCATAGTCAGAGTCAGAGTCAGAGTCAGAGTCAGAGTCAGAGTCAGAGTCAGAGTCAGATACAGAGTCAGAGTCAGAGTCAGATTCAGAGTCATAGTCAGAGTCAGAGTCAGAGTCAGAGTCAGAGTCAGAGTCAGAGTCAGAGTCAAAGTCAGAGTCTCAGTCACAGTCGAAGCCAGAGTCTCAGTCAGAGTCAAAGTCAGAGTCAGAGTCGAAGTCAGAGTCAGAGTCAGAGTCAGAGTCAGAGTCGGAGTCGGAGTCATGAAGTCAGACTCAGAGTCAGAGTCGAGTCAGAGTCAGAGTCGGAGTCGGAGTCATGAAGTCAGAGTCAGATTTATGAAGTCAGAGTCAGAGTCAGAGTCGAGTCAGAGTCAAAGTCACAGTGATAAACGCAGAGTCAGAGTCGAAGTAATAGTTTGAGTCAGAGTCAGAGTCGGAGTCAGAGTCGGAGTCAGAGTCAGAGTCAGAGTCAGAGTCATAGTCAGAGTCAGAGTCGGAGTCAGAGTCGGAGTCAGAGTCAGAGTCAGGGTCAGAGTCAGAGTCAGATTTAAAGTCAGAGTCAGCGTCATCGATTCAGAGTCAGAGTCTGAGAGTCAGAGTCAGAGTCAGAGTCATAGTCAGAGTCAGACTCAGAGTCAGAGTCAGAGTCAGAGTCTCAGTCACAGTCAAAGTCAAAGTCTCAGTCAGAGTCAAAGTCAGAGTCAGAGTCGGAGTCAGAGTCAGAGTCAGAGTCAGAGTCAGAGTCGGAGTCAGCGTCAGAGTCAAAGTCAGAGTCAGGGTGAGAGTCAGAGCCAGATTTAGAGTCAGAGTCAGAGTCGGAGTCAGAGTCAGAGTCAGAGTCAGAGTCAGAGTCAGAGTCAGAGTCAGAGTCAGGGTCAGACTCAGAGTCAGATTTAAAGTCAGAGTCAGCGTCATCGATTCAGAGTCAGAGTCTGAGAGTCAGAGTCAGAGTCAGAGTCATAGTCAGAGTCAGACTCAGAGTCAGAGTCAGAGTCAGAGTCTCAGTCACAGTCAAAGTCAAAGTCAAAGTCTCAGAGTCAAAGTCAGAGTCAGAGTCGGAGTCAGAGTCAGAGTCAGAGTCAGAGTCAGTGTCAGAGTCAGAGTCAGAGTCTGAGAGTCAGAGTCAGAGTCAGAGTCATAGTCAGAGTCAGACTCAGAGTCAGAGTCAGAGTCAGAGTCTCAGTCACAGTCAAAGTCAAAGTCTCAGTCAGAGTCAAAGTCAGAGTCAGAGTCGGAGTCAGAGTCAGAGTCAGAGTCAGAGTCAGAGTCGGAGTCAGCGTCAGAGTCAAAGTCAGAGTCAGGGTGAGAGTCAGAGCCAGATTTAGAGTCAGAGTCAGAGTCGGAGTCAGAGTCAGAGTCAGAGTCAGAGTCAGAGTCAGAGTCAGAGTCAGAGTCAGAGTCAGGGTCAGACTCAGAGTCAGATTTAAAGTCAGAGTCAGCGTCATCGATTCAGAGTCAGAGTCTGATGCAGAGTCAGAGTCAGAGTCAGAGTCATAGTCAGAGTCAGACTCAGAGTCAGAGTCAGAGTCAGAGTCAGAGTCAGAGTCAGAGTCAGATACAGAGTCAGAGTCAGAGTCAGATTCAGAGTCATAGTCAGAGTCAGAGTCAGAGTCAGAGTCAGAGTCAGAGTCAGATTCGGAGTCAGAGTCAGAGTCATAGTCAGAGTCAGAGTCGGAGTCATGAAGTCAGAGTCAGAGTCAGAGTCGAGTCAGAGTCAAAGTCAGAGTCTCATTCTCAGTCAAAGTAAGAGTCTCAGTCAGAGTCAAAGTCAGAGTCAGAGTCGGAGTCAGAGTCAGAGTCAGAGTTTGAGTCAGAGTCAGAGTCGGAGGCAGAGTCGGAGTCAGAGTCAGAGTCAGAGTCAGAGTCATAGTCAGAGTCAGAGTCGGAGTCAGAGTCGGAGTCAGAGTCAGAGTCAGGGTCAGAGTCAGAGTCAGATTTAAAGTCAGAGTCAGCGTCATCGATTCAGAGTCAGAGTCTGAGAGTCAGAGTCAGAGTCAGAGTCATAGTCAGAGTCAGGGTGAGAGTCAGAGCCAGATTTAGAGTCAGAGTCAGAGTCGGAGTCAGAGTCAGAGTCAGAGTCAGAGTCAGAGTCAGAGTCAGAGTCAGAGTCAGAGTCAGGGTCAGACTCAGAGTCAGATTTAAAGTCAGAGTCAGCGTCATCGATTCAGAGTCAGAGTCTGATGCAGAGTCAGAGTCAGAGTCAGAGTCATAGTCAGAGTCAGAGTCAGAGTCAGAGTCAGAGTCAGAGTCAGAGTCAGAGTCAGATACAGAGTCAGAGTCAGAGTCAGATTCAGAGTCATAGTCAGAGTCAGAGTCAGAGTCAGAGTCAGAGTCAGAGTCAGATTCGGAGTCAGAGTCAGAGTCATAGTCAGAGTCAGAGTCGGAGTCATGAAGTCAGAGTCAGAGTCAGAGTCGAGTCAGAGTCAAAGTCACAGTGATGAAGTCAGAGTCTGAGTCAGAGTCAGAGTCAGAGTCAGAGTCAGAGTCGGAGTCAGAGTCAGATACAGAGTCAGAGTCAGAGTCAGATTCAGAGTCAGAGTCAGAGTCATAGTCAGAGTCAGAGTCAGAGTCAGAGTCAGAGTCAGAGTCAGAGTCAGAGTCAGAGTCGGAGTCAGAGTCAGAGTCAGAGACAGAGTCAGATTTAGAGTCAGAGTCAGAGTCAGAGTCAGAGTCAGAGTCAAAGTCAGAGTCTCATTCTCAGTCAAAGTAAGAGTCTCAGTCAGAGTCAAAGTCAGAGTCAGAGTCGGAGTCAGAGTCAGAGTCAGAGTCAGAGTCAGAGTCAGAGTCGGAGTCAGCGTCAGAGTCAGAGTCAGAGTCAGAGTCAGAGTCAGAGTCAGAGTCAGAGTCAAAGTCAGAGTCTCAGTCACAGTCGAAGCCAGAGTCTCAGTCAGAGTCAAAGTCAGAGTCAGAGTCGAAGTCAGAGTCAGAGTCAGAGTCAGAGTCAGAGTCAGAGTCGGAGTCCGAGTCATGAAGTCAGAGTCAGAGTCAGAGTCGAGTCAGAGTCAAAGTCACAGTGATAAAGGCAGAGTCAGAGTCGAAGTAAGAGTTTGAGTCAGAGTCAGAGTCGGAGGCAGAGTCGGAGTCAGAGTCAGAGTCAGAGTCAGAGTCATAGTCAGAGTCAGAGTCGGAGTCAGAGTCGGAGTCAGAGTCAGAGTCAGGGTCAGAGTCAGAGTCAGATTTAAAGTCAGAGTCAGCGTCATCGATTCAGAGTCAGAGTCTGAGAGTCAGAGTCAGAGTCAGAGTCATAGTCAGAGTCAGACTCAGAGTCAGAGTCAGAGTCAGAGTCTCAGTCACAGTCAAAGTCAAAGTCAAAGTCTCAGAGTCAAAGTCAGAGTCAGAGTCGGAGTCAGAGTCAGAGTCAGAGTCAGAGTCAGTGTCAGAGTCAGAGTCAGAGTCTGAGAGTCAGAGTCAGAGTCAGAGTCATAGTCAGAGTCAGACTCAGAGTCAGAGTCAGAGTCAGAGTCTCAGTCACAGTCAAAGTCAAAGTCTCAGTCACAGTCGAAGCCAGAGTCTCAGTCAGAGTCAAAGTCAGAGTCAGAGTCGAAGTCAGAGTCAGAGTCAGAGTCAGAGTCAGAGTCAGAGTCGGAGTCCGAGTCATGAAGTCAGAGTCAGAGTCAGAGTCGAGTCAGAGTCAAAGTCACAGTGATAAAGGCAGAGTCAGAGTCGAAGTAAGAGTTTGAGTCAGAGTCAGAGTCGGAGGCAGAGTCGGAGTCAGAGTCAGAGTCAGAGTCAGAGTCATAGTCAGAGTCAGAGTCGGAGTCAGAGTCGGAGTCAGAGTCAGAGTCAGGGTCAGAGTCAGAGTCAGATTTAAAGTCAGAGTCAGCGTCATCGATTCAGAGTCAGAGTCTGAGAGTCAGAGTCAGAGTCAGAGTCATAGTCAGTGTCAGACTCAGAGTCAGAGTCAGAGTCAGAGTCTCAGTCACAGTCAAAGTCAAAGTCAAAGTCTCAGAGTCAAAGTCAGAGTCAGAGTCGGAGTCAGAGTCAGAGTCAGAGTCAGAGTCAGTGTCAGAGTCAGAGTCAGAGTCAGAGTCAGAGTCAGAGTCAGGGTCAGACTCAGAGTCAGAGTCAGAGTCAGAGTCAAAGTCACAGTCAAAGTCAAAGTCTCAGTCACAGTCGAAGCCAGAGTCTCAGTCAGAGTCAAAGTCAGAGTCAGAGTCGAAGTCAGAGTCAGAGTCAGAGTCAGAGTCAGAGTCAGAGTCGGAGTCCGAGTCATGAAGTCAGAGTCAGAGTCAGAGTCGAGTCAGAGTCAAAGTCACAGTGATAAATGCAGAGTCAGAGTCGAAGTAAGAGTTTGAGTCAGAGTCAGAGTCGGAGGCAGAGTCGGAGTCAGAGTCAGAGTCAGAGTCAGAGTCATAGTCAGAGTCAGAGTCGGAGTCAGAGTCGGAGTCAGAGTCAGAGTCAGGGTCAGAGTCAGAGTCAGATTTAAAGTCAGAGTCAGCGTCATCGATTCAGAGTCAGAGTCTGAGAGTCAGAGTCAGAGTCAGAGTCATAGTCAGTGTCAGACTCAGAGTCAGAGTCAGAGTCAGAGTCTCAGTCACAGTCAAAGTCAAAGTCAAAGTCTCAGAGTCAAAGTCAGAGTCAGAGTCGGAGTCAGAGTCAGAGTCAGAGTCAGAGTCAGTGTCAGAGTCAGAGTCAGAGTCAGAGTCAGAGTCAGAGTCAGGGTCAGACTCAGAGTCAGAGTCAGAGTCAGAGTCAAAGTCAGAGTCTCAGTCACAGTCGAAGCCAGAGTCTCAGTCAGAGTCAAAGTCAGAGTCAGAGTCGAAGTCAGAGTCAGAGTCAGAGTCAGAGTCAGAGTCAGAGTCGGAGTCGGAGTCATGAAGTCAGAGTCAGAGTCAGAGTCGAGTCAGAGTCAAAGTCACAGTGATAAAGGCAGAGTCAGAGTCGAAGTAAGAGTTTGAGTCAGAGTCAGAGTCGGAGTCAGAGTCGGAGTCAGAGTCAGAGTCAGAGTCAGAGTCATAGTCAGAGTCAGAGTCGGAGTCAGATTCGGAGTCAGAGTCAGAGTCAGGGTCAGACTCAGAGTCAGATTTAAAGTCAGAGTCAGCGTCATCGATCCAGAGTCAGAGTCTGATGCAGAGTCAGAGTCAGAGTCAGAGTCATAGTCAGAGTCAGAGTCAGAGTCAGAGTCAGAGTCAGAGTCAGAGTCAGAGTCAGATACAGAGTCAGAGTCAGAGTCAGATTCAGAGTCATAGTCAGAGTCAGAGTCAGAGTCAGAATCAGAGTCAGAGTCAAAGTCAGAGTCAGAGTCAGAGTCGGAGTCAGCGTCAGAGTCAGAGTCAGAGTCAGAGTCATAGTCAGAGTCAGAGTCAGAGTCAGAGTCAAAGTCAGAGTCAGATTCGGAGTCAGAGTCAGAGTCATAGTCAGAATCAGAGTCGGAGTCATGAAGTCAGAGTCAGAGTCAGAGTCGAGTCAGAGTCAAAGTCACAGTGATAAAGTCAGAGTCTGAGTCAGAGTCAGAGTCAGAATCGAAGTCAGAGTCGGAGTCAGAGTCAGAGTCAGTGTCAGAGTCCGAGTCGGAGTCAGAGTCAGAGTCATAGTCAGAGTCAGCGTCAGAGTCAGAGTCAGAGTCAGAGTCAGAGTCAGAGTCAGATACAGAGTCAGAGTCAGAGGCAGATTCAGAGTCAGAGTCAGAGTCATAGTCAGAGTCAGATACAGAGTCAGAGTCAGAGTCAGAGTCAGAGTCGGAGTCATAGTCAGAGTCAGAGTCAGAGTCAGAGTTAGAGTCAGAGTCAGAGTCTGAGTCAGAGTCAGAGTCAGAGTCAGAGTCAAATACAGAGTCAGAGTCAGAGTCAGAGTCAGAGTCAGAGTCAGAGTCAGAGTCAGAGTCAGATACAGAGTCAGAGTCAGAGTCAGATTCAGAGTCAGAGTCAGAGTCAGAGTCAGAGTCAGAGTCAGAGTCAGAGTCAGAGTCAGAGTCAGAGTCGGAGTCAGAGTCAGAGTCAGAGACAGAGTCAGATTTAGAGTCAGAGTCAGAGTCAGAGTCAGAGTCAGAGTCAAAGTCAGAGTCTCATTCTCAGTCAAAGTATGAGTCTCAGTCAGAGTCAAAGTCAGAGTCAGAGTCGGAGTCAGAGTCAGAGTCAGAGTCAGAGTCAGATTTAGAGTCGGAGTCAGCGTCAGAGTCAGAGTCAGAGTCAGAGTCAGAGTCAGAGTCAGAGTCGGAGTCAGCGTCAGAGTCAGAGTCAGAGTCGGAGTCAAAGTCAGAGTCAGAGTCAGAGACAGAGTCAGATTTAGAGTCAGAGTCAGAGTCAGAGTCAGAGTCAGAGTCAGAGTCGGAGTCAGCGTCAGAGTCAGAGTCAGAGTCAGAGTCAGAGTTAGAGTCAGAGTCAGAGTCGGAGTCAGAGTCAGAGTCAGAGTTGGACTCAGAGTCAAAGTCAGATTCAGAAACAGAGTCAGAGTCAGAGTCAGATTCAGAGTCAGCGTCGTGAAGACAGAGTCAGAGTCAGAGCGATAGTCAGAGTCAGAGTTAGAGTCAGAGTCCGAGTCTGATTCAGAGTCAGAGTCAGAGTCAGAGTCAGAGTCAGATACAGAGGCAGAGTCAGAGTCAGAGTCAGAGTCGGAGTCATAGTCAGAGTCAGAGTCAGATACAGAGTCGGAGTCAGAGTCAGATTCAAAGTCAGAGTCCCAGTCACAGTCGGAGTCAGAGTCTCAGTCAGAGTCAAAGACAGAGTCAGAGTCAGAGTCGGAGTCAGCGTCAGAGTCAGAGTCAGAATCAGAGTCATAGTCAGAGTCAGAGTCAGAGTCAGAGTCAGAGTCAGAGTCAGATTCGGAGTCAGAGTCAGAGTGATAGTCAGAGTCCAAGTCAGAGTCATGAAGTCAGAGTCAGAGTCATAGTCGAGTCAGAGTCAAAGTCACAGTGATAAAATCAGAGTCAGAGTCAAAGTAAGAGTTAGAGTCAGAGTCAGAATCGAAGTCAGAGTCGGAGTCAGAGTCAGAGTCAGAGTCAGAGTCAGAGTCGGAGTCAGAGTCGGAGTCCGAGTCAGAGTCAGGGTCAGAGTCAGAGTCAGATTTAAAGTCAGCGTCAGCGTCATGGATTCAGAGTCAGAGTCTGAGTCAGAGTCAGAGTAAGAGTCAGACGCATAGTCAGAGTCAGCGTCAGAGTCAGAGTCAGAGTCACAGTCAGAGTCAGATACAGAGTCAGAGTCAGAGTCAGATTCAGAGTCAGAGTCAGAGTCATAGTCAGAGTCAGAGTCAGAGTCAGAGTCAGAGTCGACGTCAGATTCAGAGTCAGAGACAGAGTCAGATTTAGAGTCAGAGTCAGAGTCAAAGTCAGAGTCTCAGTCTCAGTCAAAGTGAGAGTCTCAGTCAGAGTCAAAGTTAGAGTCAGAGTCGGAGTCAGAGTCAGAGTCAGAGTCACAGTCAGAGTCAGATACCGAGTCAGAGTCAGAGTCAGATTCAGAGTCAGAGTCAGAGTCATAATCAGAGTCAGAGTCAGAGTCAGAGTCAGAGTCGACGTCAGATTCAGAGTCAGAGACAGAGTCAGATTTAGAGTCAGAGTCAGAGTCAAAGTCAGAGTCTCAGTCTCAGTCAAAGTAAGAGTCTTAGTCAGAGTCAAAGTTAGAGTCAGAGTCGGAGTCAGAGTCAGAGTCAGAGTCAGAGTCACAGTGATAAACTCAGAGTCAGAGTCAAAGTAAGAGTTAGAGTCAGAGTCAGAATCGAAGTAAGAGTCGGAGTCAGAGTCAGAGTCAGAGTCAGAGTCAGAGTCGGAGTCAGAGTCGGAGTCAGAGTCAGAGTCAGGGTCAGAGTCAGAGTCAGATTTGAAGTCAGAGTCAGCGTCATCGATTCAGAGTCAGAGTCTGATGCAGAGTCAGAGTCAGAGTCAGAGTCATAGTCAGAGTCAGAGTCAGAGTCAGAGTCAGAGTCAGAGTCAGATACAGAGTCAGAGTCAGAGTCAGATTCAGAGTCATAGTCAGAGTCAGAGTCAGAGTCAGAGTCAGAGTCAGAGTCATAGTCAGAGTCAGAGTCGGAGTCAGCGTCAGAGTCAGAGTCAGAGTCAGAGTCAGAGTCAGAGTCAGAGTCAGAGTCAAAGTCAGAGTCTCAGTCACAGTCGAAGCCAGAGTCTCAGTCAGAGTCAAAGTCAGAGTCAGAGTCGAAGTCAGAGTCAGAGTCAGAGTCAGAGTCAGAGTCGGAGTCGGAGTCATGAAGTCAGACTCAGAGTCAGAGTCGAGTCAGAGTCAGAGTCGGAGTCGGAGTCATGAAGTCAGAGTCAGATTTATGAAGTCAGAGTCAGAGTCAGAGTCGAGTCAGAGTCAAAGTCACAGTGATAAACGCAGAGTCAGAGTCGAAGTAAGAGTTTGAGTCAGAGTCAGAGTCGGAGTCAGAGTCGGAGTCAGAGTCAGAGTCAGAGTCAGAGTCATAGTCAGAGTCAGAGTCGGAGTCAGAGTCGGAGTCAGAGTCAGAGTCAGGGTCAGAGTCAGAGTCAGATTTAAAGTCAGAGTCAGCGTCATCGATTCAGAGTCAGAGTCTGAGAGTCAGAGTCAGAGTCAGAGTCATAGTCAGAGTCAGACTCAGAGTCAGAGTCAGAGTCAGAGTCTCAGTCACAGTCAAAGTCAAAGTCTCAGTCAGAGTCGAAGTCAGAGTCAGAGTCGGAGTCAGAGTCAGAGTCAGAGTCAGAGTCAGAGTCGGAGTCAGCGTCAGAGTCAAAGTCAGAGTCAGGGTGAGAGTCAGAGCCAGATTTAGAGTCAGAGTCAGAGTCGGAGTCAGAGTCAGAGTCAGAGTCAGAGTCAGAGTCAGATTCAGAGTCAGAGTCAGAGTCAGGGTCAGACTCAGAGTCAGATTTAAAGTCAGAGTCAGCGTCATCGATTCAGAGTCAGAGTCTGAGAGTCAGAGTCAGAGTCAGAGTCATAGTCAGTGTCAGACTCAGAGTCAGAGTCAGAGTCAGAGTCTCAGTCACAGTCAAAGTCAAAGTCAAAGTCTCAGAGTCAAAGTCAGAGTCAGAGTCGGAGTCAGAGTCAGAGTCAGAGTCAGAGTCAGTGTCAGAGTCAGAGTCAGAGTCAGAGTCAGAGTCAGAGTCAGGGTCAGACTCAGAGTCAGAGTCAGAGTCAGAGTCAAAGTCAGAGTCTCAGTCACAGTCGAAGCCAGAGTCTCAGTCAGAGTCAAAGTCAGAGTCAGAGTCGAAGTCAGAGTCAGAGTCAGAGTCAGAGTCAGAGTCAGAGTCGGAGTCGGAGTCATGAAGTCAGAGTCAGAGTCAGAGTCGAGTCAGAGTCAAAGTCACAGTGATAAAGGCAGAGTCAGAGTCGAAGTAAGAGTTTGAGTCAGAGTCAGAGTCGGAGTCAGAGTCGGAGTCAGAGTCAGAGTCAGAGTCAGAGTCATAGTCAGAGTCAGAGTCGGAGTCAGATTCGGAGTCAGAGTCAGAGTCAGGGTCAGACTCAGAGTCAGATTTAAAGTCAGAGTCAGCGTCATCGATCCAGAGTCAGAGTCTGATGCAGAGTCAGAGTCATAGTCAGAGTCAGAGTCGGAGTCAGATTCGGAGTCAGAGTCAGAGTCGGAGTCAGAGTCAGAGTCAGGGTCAGAGTCAGAGTCAGATTTAAAGTCAGAGTCAGCGTCATCGATTCAGAGTCAGAGTCTGAGAGTCAGAGTCAGAGTCAGAGTCATAGTCAGAGTCAGACTCAGAGTCAGAGTCAGAGTCAGAGTCTCAGTCACAGTCAAAGTCAAAGTCTCAGTCAGAGTCAAAGTCAGAGTCAGAGTCGGAGTCAGAGTCAGAGTCAGAGTCAGAGTCAGAGTCGGAGTCAGCGTCAGAGTCAAAGTCAGAGTCAGGGTGAGAGTCAGAGCCAGATTTAGAGTCAGAGTCAGAGTCGGAGTCAGAGTCAGAGTCAGAGTCAGAGTCAGAGTCAGATTCAGAGTCAGAGTCAGAGTCAGGGTCAGACTCAGAGTCAGATTTAAAGTCAGAGTCAGCGTCATCGATTCAGAGTCAGAGTCTGAGAGTCAGAGTCAGAGTCAGAGTCATAGTCAGTGTCAGACTCAGAGTCAGAGTCAGAGTCAGAGTCTCAGTCACAGTCAAAGTCAAAGTCAAAGTCTCAGAGTCAAAGTCAGAGTCAGAGTCGGAGTCAGAGTCAGAGTCAGAGTCAGAGTCATAGTCAGAGTCAGAGTCGGAGTCAGATTCGGAGTCAGAGTCAGAGTCAGGGTCAGACTCAGAGTCAGATTTAAAGTCAGAGTCAGCGTCATCGATCCAGAGTCAGAGTCTGATGCAGAGTCAGAGTCAGAGTCAGAGTCATAGTCAGAGTCAGAGTCAGAGTCAGAGTCAGAGTCAGAGTCAGATTCGGAGTCAGAGTCAGAGTCATAGTCAGAATCAGAGTCGGAGTCATGAAGTCAGAGTCAGAGTCAGAGTCGAGTCAGAGTCAAAGTCACAGTGATAAAGTCAGAGTCTGAGTCAGAGTCAGAGTCAGAATCGAAGTCAGAGTCGGAGTCAGAGTCAGAGTCAGAGTCAGAGTCAGAGTCGGAGTCAGAGTCAGAGTCATAGTCAGAGTCAGCGTCAGAGTCAGAGTCAGAGTCAGAGTCAGAGTCAGAGTCAGATACAGAGTCAGAGTCAGAGGCAGATTCAGAGTCAGAGTCAGAGTCATAGTCAGAGTCAGATACAGAGTCAGAGTCAGAGTCAGAGTCAGAGTCGGAGTCATAGTCAGAGTCAGAGTCAGAGTCAGAGTTAGAGTCAGAGTCAGAGTCTGAGTCAGAGTCAGAGTCAGAGTCAGAGTCAAATACAGAGTCAGAGTCAGAGTCAGAGTCAGAGTCAGAGTCAGAGTCAGAGTCAGAGTCAGATACAGAGTCAGAGTCAGAGTCAGATTCAGAGTCAGAGTCAGAGTCAGAGTCAGAGTCAGAGTCAGAGTCAGAGTCAGAGTCAGAGTCAGAGTCGGAGTCAGAGTCAGAGTCAGAGACAGAGTCAGATTTAGAGTCAGAGTCAGAGTCAGAGTCAGAGTCAGAGTCAAAGTCAGAGTCTCATTCTCAGTCAAAGTAAGAGTCTCAGTCAGAGTCAAAGTCAGAGTCAGAGTCGGAGTCAGAGTCAGAGTCAGAGTCAGAGTCAGATTTAGAGTCGGAGTCAGCGTCAGAGTCAGAGTCAGAGTCAGAGTCAGAGTCAGAGTCAGAGTCGGAGTCAGCGTCAGAGTCAGAGTCAGAGTCGGAGTCAAAGTCAGAGTCAGAGTCAGAGACAGAGTCAGATTTAGAGTCAGAGTCAGAGTCAGAGTCAGAGTCAGAGTCAGAGTCGGAGTCAGCGTCAGAGTCAGAGTCAGAGTCAGAGTCATAGTCAGAGTCAGAGTCAGAGTCAGAGTCAGAGTCAGAGTCAGATTCGGAGTCAGAGTCAGAGTGATAGTCAGAGTCCAAGTCGGAGTCATGAAGTCAGAGTCAGAGTCATAGTCGAGTCAGAGTCAAAGTCACAGTGATAAAATCAGAGTCAGAGTCAAAGTAAGAGTTAGAGTCAGAGTCAGAATCGAAGTCAGAGTCGGAGTCAGAGTCAGAGTCAGAGTCAGAGTCAGAGTCGGAGTCAGAGTCGGAGTCAGAGTCAGAGTCAGGGTCAGAGTCAGAGTCAGATTTAAAGTCAGCGTCAGCGTCATGGATTCAGAGTCAGAGTCTGAGTCAGAGTCAGAGTAAGAGTCAGACGCATAGTCAGAGTCAGCGTCAGAGTCAGAGTCAGAGTTGGACTCAGAGTCAAAGTCAGATTCAGAAACAGAGTCAGAGTCAGAGTCAGATTCAGAGTCAGCGTCGTGAAGACAGAGTCAGAGTCAGAGCGATAGTCAGAGTCAGAGTTAGAGTCAGAGTCCGAGTCTGATTCAGAGTCAGAGTCAGAGTCAGAGTCAGAGTCAGATACAGAGGCAGAGTCAGAGTCAGAGTCAGAGTCGGAGTCATAGTCAGAGTCAGATACAGAGTCGGAGTCAGAGTCAGATTCAAAGTCAGAGTCTCAGTCACAGTCGGAGTCAGAGTCTCAGTCAGAGTCAAAGTCAGAGTCAGAGTCAGAGTCGGAGTCAGCGTCAGAGTCAGAGTCAGAGTCAGAGTCATAGTCAGAGTCAGAGTCAGAGTCAGAGTCAGAGTCAGAGTCAGATTCGGAATCAGAGTCAGAGTGATAGTCAGAGTCCAAGTCGGAGTCATGAAGTCAGAGTCAGAGTCATAGTCGAGTCAGAGTCAAAGTCACAGTGATAAAATCAGAGTCAGAGTCAAAGTAAGAGTTAGAGTCAGAGTCAGAATCGAAGTCAGAGTCGGAGTCAGAGTCAGAGTCAGAGTCAGAGTCAGAGTCGGAGTCAGAGTCGGAGTCAGAGTCAGAGTCAGGGTCAGAGTCAGAGTCAGATTTAAAGTCGGAGTCAGCGTCATCGATTCAGAGTCAGAGTCTGAGAGTCAGAGTCAGAGTCAGAGTCATAGTCAGAGTCAGACTCAGAGTCAGAGTCAGAGTCAGAGTCTCAGTCACAGTCAAAGTCAAAGTCTCAGTCAGAGTCAAAGTCAGAGTCAGAGTCGGAGTCAGAGTCAGAGTCAGAGTCAGAGTCAGAGTCGGAGTCAGCGTCAGAGTCAAAGTCAGAGTCAGGGTGAGAGTCAGAGCCAGATTTAGAGTCAGAGTCAGAGTCGGAGTCAGAGTCAGAGTCAGAGTCAGAGTCAGAGTCAGAGTCAGAGTCAGAGTCAGAGTCAGGGTCAGACTCAGAGTCAGATTTAAAGTCAGAGTCAGCGTCATCGATTCAGAGTCAGAGTCTGATGCAGAGTCAGAGTCAGAGTCAGAGTCATAGTCAGAGTCAGAGTCAGAGTCAGAGTCAGAGTCAGAGTCAGAGTCAGAGTCAGATACAGAGTCAGAGTCAGAGTCAGATTCAGAGTCATAGTCAGAGTCAGAGTCAGAGTCAGAGTCAGAGTCAGAGTCAGATTCGGAGTCAGAGTCAGAGTCATAGTCAGAGTCAGAGTCGGAGTCATGAAGTCAGAGTCAGAGTCAGAGTCGAGTCAGAGTCAAAGTCACAGTGATGAAGTCAGAGTCTGAGTCAGAGTCAGAGTCAGAGTCAGAGTCAGAGTCGGAGTCAGAGTCAGATACAGAGTCAGAGTCAGAGTCAGATTCAGAGTCAGAGTCAGAGTCATAGTCAGAGTCAGAGTCAGAGTCAGAGTCAGAGCCAGAGTCAGAGTCAGAGTCAGAGTCGGAGTCAGAGTCAGAGTCAGAGACAGAGTCAGATTTAGAGTCAGAGTCAGAGTCAGAGTCAGAGTCAGAGTCAAAGTCCGAGTCTCATTCTCATTCAAAGTAAGAGTCTCAGTCAGAGTCAAAGTCAGAGTCAGAGTCGGAGTCAGAGTCAGAGTCAGAGTCAGAGTCAGAGTCAGAGTCGGAGTCAGCGTCAGAGTCAGAGTCAGAGTCAGAGTCAGAGTCAGAGTCAGAGTCAGAGTCAAAGTCAGAGTCTCAGTCACAGTCGAAGCCAGAGTCTCAGTCAGAGTCAAAGTCAGAGTCAGAGTCGAAGTCAGAGTCAGAGTCAGAGTCAGAGTCAGAGTCAGAGTCGGAGTCCGAGTCATGAAGTCAGAGTCAGAGTCAGAGTCGAGTCAGAGTCAAAGTCACAGTGATAAAGGCAGAGTCAGAGTCGAAGTAAGAGTTTGCGTCAGAGTCAGAGTCGGAGGCAGAGTCGGAGTCAGAGTCAGAGTCAGAGTCAGAGTCATAGTCAGAGTCAGAGTCGGAGTCAGAGTCGGAGTCAGAGTCAGAGTCAGGGTCAGAGTCAGAGTCAGATTTAAAGTCAGAGTCAGCGTCATCGATTCAGAGTCAGAGTCTGAGAGTCAGCGTCAGAGTCAGAGTCATAGTCAGAGTCAGACTCAGAGTCAGAGTCAGAGTCAGAGTCTCAGTCACAGTCAAAGTCAAAGTCAAAGTCTCAGAGTCAAAGTCAGAGTCAGAGTCGGAGTCAGAGTCAGAGTCAGAGTCAGAGTCAGTGTCAGAGTCAGAGTCAGAGTCTGAGAGTCAGAGTCAGAGTCAGAGTCATAGTCAGAGTCAGACTCAGAGTCAGAGTCAGAGTCAGAGTCTCAGTCACAGTCAAAGTCAAAGTCTCAGTCAGAGTCAAAGTCAGAGTCAGAGTCGGAGTCAGAGTCAGAGTCAGAGTCAGAGTCAGAGTCGGAGTCAGCGTCAGAGTCAAAGTCAGAGTCAGGGTGAGAGTCAGAGCCAGATTTAGAGTCAGAGTCAGAGTCGGAGTCAGAGTCAGAGTCAGAGTCAGAGTCAGAGTCAGAGTCAGAGTCAGAGTCAGGGTCAGACTCAGAGTCAGATTTAAAGTCAGAGTCAGCGTCATCGATTCAGAGTCAGAGTCTGATGCAGAGTCAGAGTCAGAGTCAGAGTCATAGTCAGAGTCAGACTCAGAGTCAGAGTCAGAGTCAGAGTCAGAGTCAGAGTCAGATACAGAGTCAGAGTCAGAGTCAGATTCAGAGTCATAGTCAGAGTCAGAGTCAGAGTCAGAGTCAGAGTCAGATTCGGAGTCAGAGTCAGAGTCATAGTCAGAGTCAGAGTCGGAGTCATGAAGTCAGAGTCAGAGTCAGAGTCGAGTCAGAGTCAAAGTCACAGTGATGAAGTCAGAGTCTGAGTCAGAGTCAGAGTCAGAGTCAGAGTCAGAGTCGGAGTCAGAGTCAGATACAGAGTCAGAGTCAGAGTCAGATTCAGAGTCAGAGTCAGAGTCATAGTCAGAGTCAGAGTCAGAGTCAGAGTCAGAGCCAGAGTCAGAGTCAGAGTCAGAGTCGGAGTCAGAGTCAGAGTCAGAGACAGAGTCAGATTTAGAGTCAGAGTCAGAGTCAGAGTCAGAGTCAGAGTCAAAGTCCGAGTCTCATTCTCATTCAAAGTAAGAGTCTCAGTCAGAGTCAAAGTCAGAGTCAGAGTCGGAGTCAGAGTCAGAGTCAGAGTCAGAGTCAGAGTCAGAGTCGGAGTCAGCGTCAGAGTCAGAGTCAGAGTCAGAGTCAGAGTCAGAGTCAGAGTCAGAGTCAAAGTCAGAGTCTCAGTCACAGTCGAAGCCAGAGTCTCAGTCAGAGTCAAAGTCAGAGTCAGAGTCGAAGTCAGAGTCAGAGTCAGAGTCAGAGTCAGAGTCAGAGTCGGAGTCCGAGTCATGAAGTCAGAGTCAGAGTCAGAGTCGAGTCAGAGTCAAAGTCACAGTGATAAAGGCAGAGTCAGAGTCGAAGTAAGAGTTTGCGTCAGAGTCAGAGTCGGAGGCAGAGTCGGAGTCAGAGTCAGAGTCAGAGTCAGAGTCATAGTCAGAGTCAGAGTCGGAGTCAGAGTCGGAGTCAGAGTCAGAGTCAGGGTCAGAGTCAGAGTCAGATTTAAAGTCAGAGTCAGCGTCATCGATTCAGAGTCAGAGTCTGAGAGTCAGCGTCAGAGTCAGAGTCATAGTCAGAGTCAGACTCAGAGTCAGAGTCAGAGTCAGAGTCTCAGTCACAGTCAAAGTCAAAGTCAAAGTCTCAGAGTCAAAGTCAGAGTCAGAGTCGGAGTCAGAGTCAGAGTCAGAGTCAGAGTCAGTGTCAGAGTCAGAGTCAGAGTCTGAGAGTCAGAGTCAGAGTCAGAGTCATAGTCAGAGTCAGACTCAGAGTCAGAGTCAGAGTCAGAGTCTCAGTCACAGTCAAAGTCAAAGTCTCAGTCAGAGTCAAAGTCAGAGTCAGAGTCGGAGTCAGAGTCAGAGTCAGAGTCAGAGTCAGAGTCGGAGTCAGCGTCAGAGTCAAAGTCAGAGTCAGGGTGAGAGTCAGAGCCAGATTTAGAGTCAGAGTCAGAGTCGGAGTCAGAGTCAGAGTCAGAGTCAGAGTCAGAGTCAGAGTCAGAGTCAGAGTCAGGGTCAGACTCAGAGTCAGATTTAAAGTCAGAGTCAGCGTCATCGATTCAGAGTCAGAGTCTGATGCAGAGTCAGAGTCAGAGTCAGAGTCATAGTCAGAGTCAGACTCAGAGTCAGAGTCAGAGTCAGAGTCAGAGTCAGAGTCAGATACAGAGTCAGAGTCAGAGTCAGATTCAGAGTCATAGTCAGAGTCAGAGTCAGAGTCAGAGTCAGAGTCAGATTCGGAGTCAGAGTCAGAGTCAGAGTCATAGTCAGAGTCAGAGTCGGAGTCATGAAGTCAGAGTCAGAGTCAGAGTCGAGTCAGAGTCAAAGTCAGAGTCTCATTCTCAGTCAAAGTAAGAGTCTCAGTCAGAGTCAAAGTCAGAGTCAGAGTCGGAGTCAGAGTCAGAGTCAGAGTTTGAGTCAGAGTCAGAGTCGGAGGCAGAGTCGGAGTCAGAGTCAGAGTCAGAGTCAGAGTCATAGTCAGAGTCAGAGTCGGAGTCAGAGTCGGAGTCAGAGTCAGAGTCAGGGTCAGAGTCAGAGTCAGATTTAAAGTCAGAGTCAGCGTCATCGATTCAGAGTCAGAGTCTGAGAGTCAGAGTCAGAGTCAGAGTCATAGTCAGAGTCAGACTCAGAGTCAGAGTCAGAGTCAGAGTCATAGTCAGAGTCAGAGTCAGATACAGAGTCGGAGTCAGAGTCAGATTCAAAGTCAGAGTCTCAGTCACAGTCGAAGTCAGAGTCTCAGTCAGAGTCAAAGTCAGAGTCAGAGTCAGAGTCGGAGTCAGCGTCAGAGTCAGAGTCAGAGTCAGAGTCATAGTCAGAGTCAGAGTCAGAGTCAGAGTCAGAGTCAGAGTCAGATTCGGAGTCAGAGTCAGAGTGATAGTCAGAGTCCAAGTCAGAGTCATGAAGTCAGAGTCAGAGTCATAGTCGAGTCAGAGTCAAAGTCACAGTGATAAAATCAGAGTCAGAGTCAAAGTAAGAGTTAGAGTCAGAGTCAGAATCGAAGTCAGAGTCGGAGTCAGAGTCAGAGTCAGAGTCAGAGTCGGAGTCGGAGTCAGAGTCGGAGTCAGAGTCAGAGTCAGGGTCAGAGTCAGAGTCAGATTTAAAGTCAGCGTCAGCGTCATGGATTCAGAGTCAGAGTCTGAGTCAGAGTCAGAGTAAGAGTCAGACTCATAGTCAGAGTCAGCGTCAGAGTCAGAGTCAGAGTCACAGTCAGAGTCAGATACAGAGTCAGAGTCAGAGTCAGATTCAGAGTCAGAGTCAGAGTCATAGTCAGAGTCAGAGTCAGAGTCAGAGTCAGAGTCGACGTCAGATTCAGAGTCAGAGACAGAGTCAGATTTAGAGTCAGAGTCAGAGTCAAAGTCAGAGTCTCAGTCTCAGTCAAAGTAAGAGTCTCAGTCAGAGTCAAAGTTAGAGTCAGAGTCGGAGTCAGAGTCAGAGTCAGAGTCACAGTCAGAGTCAGATACAGAGTCAGAGTCAGAGTCAGATTCAGAGTCAGAGTCAGAGTCATAGTCAGAGTCAGAGTCAGAGTCAGAGTCAGAGTCGACGTCAGATTCAGAGTCAGAGACAGAGTCAGATTTAGAGTCAGAGTCAGAGTCAAAGTCAGAGTCTCAGTCTCAGTCAAAGTAAGAGTCTTAGTCAGAGTCAAAGTTAGAGTCAGAGTCGGAGTCAGAGTCAGAGTCAGAGTCAGAGTCACAGTGATAAACTCAGAGTCAGAGTCAAAGTAAGAGTTAGAGTCAGAGTCAGAATCGGAGTCAGAGTCGGAGTCAGAGTCAGAGTCAGAGTCAGAGTCAGAGTCGAAGTCAGAGTCGGAGTCAGAGTCAGAGTCAGGGTCAGAGTCAGAGTCAGATTTGAAGTCAGCGTCAGCGTCATGGATTCAGAGTCAGAGTCTGAGTCAGAGTCAGAGTCAGAGTCAGACTCATAGTCAGAGTCAGCGTCAGAGTCAGAGTCGGAGTCACAGTCAGAGTCAGATACAGAGTCAGAGTCAGAGTCAGATTCAGAGTCAGAGTCAGAGTCATAGTCAGAGTCAGAGTCAGAGTCAGAGTCAGAGTCAGAGTCAGGGTCAGAGTCAGAGTCAGAGTCAGAGTCAGAGTCAGAGTCAGAGTTAGAGTCAGAGTCCGAGTCTGACTCAGAGTCAGAGTCAGATACAGAGTCAGAGTCAGAGTCATGAAGTCAGAGTCAGAGTCAGAGTCGAGTCAGAGTCAAAGTCAGAGTCTCATTCTCAGTCAGAGTCAGAGTCAGAGTCAGAGTCAGAGTCGGAGTCAGCGTCAGAGTCAGAGTCAGAGTCAGAGTCAGAGTCAGAGTCAGAGTCAGAGTCAAAGTCAGAGTCTCAGTCACAGTCGAAGCCAGAGTCTCAGTCAGAGTCAAAGTCAGAGTCAGAGTCGAAGTCAGAGTCAGAGTCAGAGTCAGAGTCAGAGTCAGAGTCGGAGTCCGAGTCATGAAGTCAGAGTCAGAGTCAGAGTCGAGTCAGAGTCAAAGTCACAGTGATAAAGGCAGAGTCAGAGTCGAAGTAAGAGTTTGCGTCAGAGTCAGAGTCGGAGGCAGAGTCGGAGTCAGAGTCAGAGTCAGAGTCAGAGTCATAGTCAGAGTCAGAGTCGGAGTCAGAGTCGGAGTCAGAGTCAGAGTCAGGGTCAGAGTCAGAGTCAGATTTAAAGTCAGAGTCAGCGTCATCGATTCAGAGTCAGAGTCTGAGAGTCAGCGTCAGAGTCAGAGTCATAGTCAGAGTCAGACTCAGAGTCAGAGTCAGAGTCAGAGTCTCAGTCACAGTCAAAGTCAAAGTCAAAGTCTCAGAGTCAAAGTCAGAGTCAGAGTCGGAGTCAGAGTCAGAGTCAGAGTCAGAGTCAGTGTCAGAGTCAGAGTCAGAGTCTGAGAGTCAGAGTCAGAGTCAGAGTCATAGTCAGAGTCAGACTCAGAGTCAGAGTCAGAGTCAGAGTCTCAGTCACAGTCAAAGTCAAAGTCTCAGTCAGAGTCAAAGTCAGAGTCAGAGTCGGAGTCAGAGTCAGAGTCAGAGTCAGAGTCAGAGTCGGAGTCAGCGTCAGAGTCAAAGTCAGAGTCAGGGTGAGAGTCAGAGCCAGATTTAGAGTCAGAGTCAGAGTCGGAGTCAGAGTCAGAGTCAGAGTCAGAGTCAGAGTCAGAGTCAGAGTCAGAGTCAGGGTCAGACTCAGAGTCAGATTTAAAGTCAGAGTCAGCGTCATCGATTCAGAGTCAGAGTCTGATGCAGAGTCAGAGTCAGAGTCAGAGTCATAGTCAGAGTCAGACTCAGAGTCAGAGTCAGAGTCAGAGTCAGAGTCAGAGTCAGATACAGAGTCAGAGTCAGAGTCAGATTCAGAGTCATAGTCAGAGTCAGAGTCAGAGTCAGAGTCAGAGTCAGATTCGGAGTCAGAGTCAGAGTCAGAGTCATAGTCAGAGTCAGAGTCGGAGTCATGAAGTCAGAGTCAGAGTCAGAGTCGAGTCAGAGTCAAAGTCAGAGTCTCATTCTCAGTCAAAGTAAGAGTCTCAGTCAGAGTCAAAGTCAGAGTCAGAGTCGGAGTCAGAGTCAGAGTCAGAGTTTGAGTCAGAGTCAGAGTCGGAGGCAGAGTCGGAGTCAGAGTCAGAGTCAGAGTCAGAGTCATAGTCAGAGTCAGAGTCGGAGTCAGAGTCGGAGTCAGAGTCAGAGTCAGGGTCAGAGTCAGAGTCAGATTTAAAGTCAGAGTCAGCGTCATCGATTCAGAGTCAGAGTCTGAGAGTCAGAGTCAGAGTCAGAGTCATAGTCAGAGTCAGACTCAGAGTCAGAGTCAGAGTCAGAGTCATAGTCAGAGTCAGAGTCAGATACAGAGTCGGAGTCAGAGTCAGATTCAAAGTCAGAGTCTCAGTCACAGTCGAAGTCAGAGTCTCAGTCAGAGTCAAAGTCAGAGTCAGAGTCAGAGTCGGAGTCAGCGTCAGAGTCAGAGTCAGAGTCAGAGTCATAGTCAGAGTCAGAGTCAGAGTCAGAGTCAGAGTCAGAGTCAGATTCGGAGTCAGAGTCAGAGTGATAGTCAGAGTCCAAGTCAGAGTCATGAAGTCAGAGTCAGAGTCATAGTCGAGTCAGAGTCAAAGTCACAGTGATAAAATCAGAGTCAGAGTCAAAGTAAGAGTTAGAGTCAGAGTCAGAATCGAAGTCAGAGTCGGAGTCAGAGTCAGAGTCAGAGTCAGAGTCGGAGTCGGAGTCAGAGTCGGAGTCAGAGTCAGAGTCAGGGTCAGAGTCAGAGTCAGATTTAAAGTCAGCGTCAGCGTCATGGATTCAGAGTCAGAGTCTGAGTCAGAGTCAGAGTAAGAGTCAGACTCATAGTCAGAGTCAGCGTCAGAGTCAGAGTCAGAGTCACAGTCAGAGTCAGATACAGAGTCAGAGTCAGAGTCAGATTCAGAGTCAGAGTCAGAGTCATAGTCAGAGTCAGAGTCAGAGTCAGAGTCAGAGTCGACGTCAGATTCAGAGTCAGAGACAGAGTCAGATTTAGAGTCAGAGTCAGAGTCAAAGTCAGAGTCTCAGTCTCAGTCAAAGTAAGAGTCTCAGTCAGAGTCAAAGTTAGAGTCAGAGTCGGAGTCAGAGTCAGAGTCAGAGTCACAGTCAGAGTCAGATACAGAGTCAGAGTCAGAGTCAGATTCAGAGTCAGAGTCAGAGTCATAGTCAGAGTCAGAGTCAGAGTCAGAGTCAGAGTCGACGTCAGATTCAGAGTCAGAGACAGAGTCAGATTTAGAGTCAGAGTCAGAGTCAAAGTCAGAGTCTCAGTCTCAGTCAAAGTAAGAGTCTTAGTCAGAGTCAAAGTTAGAGTCAGAGTCGGAGTCAGAGTCAGAGTCAGAGTCAGAGTCACAGTGATAAACTCAGAGTCAGAGTCAAAGTAAGAGTTAGAGTCAGAGTCAGAATCGGAGTCAGAGTCGGAGTCAGAGTCAGAGTCAGAGTCAGAGTCAGAGTCGAAGTCAGAGTCGGAGTCAGAGTCAGAGTCAGGGTCAGAGTCAGAGTCAGATTTGAAGTCAGCGTCAGCGTCATGGATTCAGAGTCAGAGTCTGAGTCAGAGTCAGAGTCAGAGTCAGACTCATAGTCAGAGTCAGCGTCAGAGTCAGAGTCGGAGTCACAGTCAGAGTCAGATACAGAGTCAGAGTCAGAGTCAGATTCAGAGTCAGAGTCAGAGTCATAGTCAGAGTCAGAGTCAGAGTCAGAGTCAGAGTCAGAGTCAGGGTCAGAGTCAGAGTCAGAGTCAGAGTCAGAGTCAGAGTCAGAGTTAGAGTCAGAGTCCGAGTCTGACTCAGAGTCAGAGTCAGATACAGAGTCAGAGTCAGAGTCATGAAGTCAGAGTCAGAGTCAGAGTCGAGTCAGAGTCAAAGTCAGAGTCTCATTCTCAGTCAGAGTCAGAGTCAGAGTCAGAGTCAGAGTCGGAGTCAGCGTCAGAGTCAGAGTCAGAGTCAGAGTCAGAGTCAGAGTCAGAGTCAGAGTCAAAGTCAGAGTCTCAGTCACAGTCGAAGCCAGAGTCTCAGTCAGAGTCAAAGTCAGAGTCAGAGTCGAAGTCAGAGTCAGAGTCAGAGTCAGAGTCAGAGTCAGAGTCGGAGTCCGAGTCATGAAGTCAGAGTCAGAGTCAGAGTCGAGTCAGAGTCAAAGTCACAGTGATAAAGGCAGAGTCAGAGTCGAAGTAAGAGTTTGCGTCAGAGTCAGAGTCGGAGGCAGAGTCGGAGTCAGAGTCAGAGTCAGAGTCAGAGTCATAGTCAGAGTCAGAGTCGGAGTCAGAGTCGGAGTCAGAGTCAGAGTCAGGGTCAGAGTCAGAGTCAGATTTAAAGTCAGAGTCAGCGTCATCGATTCAGAGTCAGAGTCTGAGAGTCAGCGTCAGAGTCAGAGTCATAGTCAGAGTCAGACTCAGAGTCAGAGTCAGAGTCAGAGTCTCAGTCACAGTCAAAGTCAAAGTCAAAGTCTCAGAGTCAAAGTCAGAGTCAGAGTCGGAGTCAGAGTCAGAGTCAGAGTCAGAGTCAGTGTCAGAGTCAGAGTCAGAGTCTGAGAGTCAGAGTCAGAGTCAGAGTCATAGTCAGAGTCAGACTCAGAGTCAGAGTCAGAGTCAGAGTCTCAGTCACAGTCAAAGTCAAAGTCTCAGTCAGAGTCAAAGTCAGAGTCAGAGTCGGAGTCAGAGTCAGAGTCAGAGTCAGAGTCAGAGTCGGAGTCAGCGTCAGAGTCAAAGTCAGAGTCAGGGTGAGAGTCAGAGCCAGATTTAGAGTCAGAGTCAGAGTCGGAGTCAGAGTCAGAGTCAGAGTCAGAGTCAGAGTCAGAGTCAGAGTCAGAGTCAGGGTCAGACTCAGAGTCAGATTTAAAGTCAGAGTCAGCGTCATCGATTCAGAGTCAGAGTCTGATGCAGAGTCAGAGTCAGAGTCAGAGTCATAGTCAGAGTCAGACTCAGAGTCAGAGTCAGAGTCAGAGTCAGAGTCAGAGTCAGATACAGAGTCAGAGTCAGAGTCAGATTCAGAGTCATAGTCAGAGTCAGAGTCAGAGTCAGAGTCAGAGTCAGATTCGGAGTCAGAGTCAGAGTCAGAGTCATAGTCAGAGTCAGAGTCGGAGTCATGAAGTCAGAGTCAGAGTCAGAGTCGAGTCAGAGTCAAAGTCAGAGTCTCATTCTCAGTCAAAGTAAGAGTCTCAGTCAGAGTCAAAGTCAGAGTCAGAGTCGGAGTCAGAGTCAGAGTCAGAGTTTGAGTCAGAGTCAGAGTCGGAGGCAGAGTCGGAGTCAGAGTCAGAGTCAGAGTCAGAGTCATAGTCAGAGTCAGAGTCGGAGTCAGAGTCGGAGTCAGAGTCAGAGTCAGGGTCAGAGTCAGAGTCAGATTTAAAGTCAGAGTCAGCGTCATCGATTCAGAGTCAGAGTCTGAGAGTCAGAGTCAGAGTCAGAGTCATAGTCAGAGTCAGACTCAGAGTCAGAGTCAGAGTCAGAGTCATAGTCAGAGTCAGAGTCAGATACAGAGTCGGAGTCAGAGTCAGATTCAAAGTCAGAGTCTCAGTCACAGTCGAAGTCAGAGTCTCAGTCAGAGTCAAAGTCAGAGTCAGAGTCAGAGTCGGAGTCAGCGTCAGAGTCAGAGTCAGAGTCAGAGTCATAGTCAGAGTCAGAGTCAGAGTCAGAGTCAGAGTCAGAGTCAGATTCGGAGTCAGAGTCAGAGTGATAGTCAGAGTCCAAGTCAGAGTCATGAAGTCAGAGTCAGAGTCATAGTCGAGTCAGAGTCAAAGTCACAGTGATAAAATCAGAGTCAGAGTCAAAGTAAGAGTTAGAGTCAGAGTCAGAATCGAAGTCAGAGTCGGAGTCAGAGTCAGAGTCAGAGTCAGAGTCGGAGTCGGAGTCAGAGTCGGAGTCAGAGTCAGAGTCAGGGTCAGAGTCAGAGTCAGATTTAAAGTCAGCGTCAGCGTCATGGATTCAGAGTCAGAGTCTGAGTCAGAGTCAGAGTAAGAGTCAGACTCATAGTCAGAGTCAGCGTCAGAGTCAGAGTCAGAGTCACAGTCAGAGTCAGATACAGAGTCAGAGTCAGAGTCAGATTCAGAGTCAGAGTCAGAGTCATAGTCAGAGTCAGAGTCAGAGTCAGAGTCAGAGTCGACGTCAGATTCAGAGTCAGAGACAGAGTCAGAGTCAGAGACAGAGTCAGATTTAGAGTCAGAGTCAGAGTCAAAGTCAGAGTCTCAGTCTCAGTCAAAGTAAGAGTCTCAGTCAGAGTCAAAGTTAGAGTCAGAGTCGGAGTCAGAGTCAGAGTCAGAGTCACAGTCAGAGTCAGATACAGAGTCAGAGTCAGAGTCAGATTCAGAGTCAGAGTCAGAGTCATAGTCAGAGTCAGAGTCAGAGTCAGAGTCAGAGTCGACGTCAGATTCAGAGTCAGAGACAGAGTCAGATTTAGCGTCAGAGTCAGAGTCAAAGTCAGAGTCTCAGTCTCAGTCAAAGTAAGAGTCTTAGTCAGAGTCAAAGTTAGAGTCAGAGTCGGAGTCAGAGTCAGAGTCAGAGTCAGAGTCACAGTGATAAACTCAGAGTCAGAGTCAAAGTAAGAGTTAGAGTCAGAGTCAGAATCGGAGTCAGAGTCGGAGTCAGAGTCAGAGTCAGAGTCAGAGTCAGAGTCGAAGTCAGAGTCGGAGTCAGAGTCAGAGTCAGGGTCAGAGTCAGAGTCAGATTTGAAGTCAGCGTCAGCGTCATGGATTCAGAGTCAGAGTCTGAGTCAGAGTCAGAGTCAGAGTCAGACTCATAGTCAGAGTCAGCGTCAGAGTCAGAGTCGGAGTCACAGTCAGAGTCAGATACAGAGTCAGAGTCAGAGTCAGATTCAGAGTCAGAGTCAGAGTCATAGTCAGAGTCAGAGTCAGAGTCAGAGTCAGAGTCAGAGTCAGGGTCAGAGTCAGAGTCAGAGTCAGAGTCAGAGTCAGAGTCAGAGTTAGAGTCAGAGTCCGAGTCTGACTCAGAGTCAGAGTCAGATACAGAGTCAGAGTCAGAGTCATGAAGTCAGAGTCAGAGTCAGAGTCGAGTCAGAGTCAAAGTCAGAGTCTCATTCTCAGTCAAAGTAAGAGTCTCAGTCAGAGTCAAAGTCAGAGTCAGAGTCGGAGTCAGAGTCAGAGTCAGAGTTTGAGTCAGAGTCAGAGTCGGAGGCAGAGTCGGAGTCAGAGTCAGAGTCAGAGTCAGAGTCATAGTCAGAGTCAGAGTCGGAGTCAGAGTCGGAGTCAGAGTCAGAGTCAGGGTCAGAGTCAGAGTCAGATTTAAAGTCAGAGTCAGCGTCATCGATTCAGAGTCAGAGTCTGAGAGTCAGAGTCAGAGTCAGAGTCATAGTCAGAGTCAGACTCAGAGTCAGATTCAGAGTCAGAGTCATAGTCAGAGTCAGAGTCAGATACAGAGTCGGTGTCAGAGTCAGATTCAAAGTCAGAGTCTCAGTCACAGTCGAAGTCAGAGTCTCAGTCAGAGTCAAAGTCAGAGTCAGAGTCAGAGTCGGAGTCAGCGTCAGAGTCAGAGTCAGAGTCAGAGTCATAGTCAGAGTCAGAGTCAGAGTCAGAGTCAGAGTCAGAGTCAGATTCGGAGTCAGAGTCAGAGTGATAGTCAGAGTCCAAGTCAGAGTCATGAAGTCAGAGTCAGAGTCATAGTCGAGTCAGAGTCAAAGTCACAGTGATAAAATCAGAGTCAGAGTCAAAGTAAGAGTTAGAGTCAGAGTCAGAATCGAAGTCAGAGTCGGAGTCAGAGTCAGAGTCAGAGTCAGAGTCGGAGTCGGAGTCAGAGTCGGAGTCAGAGTCAGAGTCAGGGTCAGAGTCAGAGTCAGATTTAAAGTCAGCGTCAGCGTCATGGATTCAGAGTCAGAGTCTGAGTCAGAGTCAGAGTAAGAGTCAGACTCATAGTCAGAGTCAGCGTCAGAGTCAGAGTCAGAGTCACAGTCAGAGTCAGATACAGAGTCAGAGTCAGAGTCAGATTCAGAGTCAGAGTCAGAGTCATAGTCAGAGTCAGAGTCAGAGTCAGAGTCAGAGTCGACGTCAGATTCAGAGTCAGAGACAGAGTCAGATTTAGAGTCAGAGTCAGAGTCAAAGTCAGAGTCTCAGTCTCAGTCAAAGTAAGAGTCTCAGTCAGAGTCAAAGTTAGAGTCAGAGTCGGAGTCAGAGTCAGAGTCAGAGTCACAGTCAGAGTCAGATACAGAGTCAGAGTCAGAGTCAGATTCAGAGTCAGAGTCAGAGTCATAGTCAGAGTCAGAGTCAGAGTCAGAGTCAGAGTCGACGTCAGATTCAGAGTCAGAGACAGAGTCAGATTTAGAGTCAGAGTCAGAGTCAAAGTCAGAGTCTCAGTCTCAGTCAAAGTAAGAGTCTTAGTCAGAGTCAAAGTTAGAGTCAGAGTCGGAGTCAGAGTCAGAGTCAGAGTCAGAGTCACAGTGATAAACTCAGAGTCAGAGTCAAAGTAAGAGTTAGAGTCAGAGTCAGAATCGGAGTCAGAGTCGGAGTCAGAGTCAGAGTCAGAGTCAGAGTCAGAGTCGAAGTCAGAGTCGGAGTCAGAGTCAGAGTCAGGGTCAGAGTCAGAGTCAGATTTGAAGTCAGCGTCAGCGTCATGGATTCAGAGTCAGAGTCTGAGTCAGAGTCAGAGTCAGAGTCAGACTCATAGTCAGAGTCAGCGTCAGAGTCAGAGTCGGAGTCACAGTCAGAGTCAGATACAGAGTCAGAGTCAGAGTCAGATTCAGAGTCAGAGTCAGAGTCATAGTCAGAGTCAGAGTCAGAGTCAGAGTCAGAGTCAGAGTCAGGGTCAGAGTCAGAGTCAGAGTCAGAGTCAGAGTCAGAGTCAGAGTTAGAGTCAGAGTCCGAGTCTGACTCAGAGTCAGAGTCAGATACAGAGTCAGAGTCAGAGTCAGAGTCAGAGTCGGAGTCAGAGTCAGGGTCAGACTCAGAGTCAGATTTAAAGTCAGAGTCAGCGTCATCGATTCAGAGTCAGAGTCTGATGCAGAGTCAGAGTCAGAGTCAGAGTCATAGTCAGAGTCAGACTCAGAGTCAGAGTCAGAGTCAGAGTCAGAGTCAGAGTCAGAGTCAGATACAGAGTCAGAGTCAGAGTCAGATTCAGAGTCATAGTCAGAGTCAGAGTCAGAGTCAGAGTCAGAGTCAGAGTCAGATTCGGAGTCAGAGTCAGAGTCATAGTCAGAGTCAGAGTCGGAGTCATGAAGTCAGAGTCAGAGTCAGAGTCGAGTCAGAGTCAAAGTCAGAGTCTCATTCTCAGTCAAAGTAAGAGTCTCAGTCAGAGTCAAAGTCAGAGTCAGAGTCGGAGTCAGAGTCAGAGTCAGAGTTTGAGTCAGAGTCAGAGTCGGAGGCAGAGTCGGAGTCAGAGTCAGAGTCAGAGTCAGAGTCATAGTCAGAGTCAGAGTCGGAGTCAGAGTCGGAGTCAGAGTCAGAGTCAGGGTCAGAGTCAGAGTCAGATTTAAAGTCAGAGTCAGCGTCATCGATTCAGAGTCAGAGTCTGAGAGTCAGAGTCAGAGTCAGAGTCATAGTCAGAGTCAGGGTGAGAGTCAGAGCCAGATTTAGAGTCAGAGTCAGAGTCGGAGTCAGAGTCAGAGTCAGAGTCAGAGTCAGAGTCAGAGTCAGAGTCAGAGTCAGAGTCAGGGTCAGACTCAGAGTCAGATTTAAAGTCAGAGTCAGCGTCATCGATTCAGAGTCAGAGTCTGATGCAGAGTCAGAGTCAGAGTCAGAGTCATAGTCAGAGTCAGAGTCAGAGTCAGAGTCAGAGTCAGAGTCAGAGTCAGAGTCAGATACAGAGTCAGAGTCAGAGTCAGATTCAGAGTCATAGTCAGAGTCAGAGTCAGAGTCAGAGTCAGAGTCAGAGTCAGATTCGGAGTCAGAGTCAGAGTCATAGTCAGAGTCAGAGTCGGAGTCATGAAGTCAGAGTCAGAGTCAGAGTCGAGTCAGAGTCAAAGTCACAGTGATGAAGTCAGAGTCTGAGTCAGAGTCAGAGTCAGAGTCAGAGTCAGAGTCGGAGTCAGAGTCAGATACAGAGTCAGAGTCAGAGTCAGATTCAGAGTCAGAGTCAGAGTCATAGTCAGAGTCAGAGTCAGAGTCAGAGTCAGAGTCAGAGTCAGAGTCAGAGTCAGAGTCGGAGTCAGAGTCAGAGTCAGAGACAGAGTCAGATTTAGAGTCAGAGTCAGAGTCAGAGTCAGAGTCAGAGTCAAAGTCAGAGTCTCATTCTCAGTCAAAGTAAGAGTCTCAGTCAGAGTCAAAGTCAGAGTCAGAGTCGGAGTCAGAGTCAGAGTCAGAGTCAGAGTCAGAGTCAGAGTCGGAGTCAGCGTCAGAGTCAGAGTCAGAGTCAGAGTCAGAGTCAGAGTCAGAGTCAGAGTCAAAGTCAGAGTCTCAGTCACAGTCGAAGCCAGAGTCTCAGTCAGAGTCAAAGTCAGAGTCAGAGTCGAAGTCAGAGTCAGAGTCAGAGTCAGAGTCAGAGTCAGAGTCGGAGTCCGAGTCATGAAGTCAGAGTCAGAGTCAGAGTCGAGTCAGAGTCAAAGTCACAGTGATAAAGGCAGAGTCAGAGTCGAAGTAAGAGTTTGAGTCAGAGTCAGAGTCGGAGGCAGAGTCGGAGTCAGAGTCAGAGTCAGAGTCAGAGTCATAGTCAGAGTCAGAGTCGGAGTCAGAGTCGGAGTCAGAGTCAGAGTCAGGGTCAGAGTCAGAGTCAGATTTAAAGTCAGAGTCAGCGTCATCGATTCAGAGTCAGAGTCTGAGAGTCAGAGTCAGAGTCAGAGTCATAGTCAGAGTCAGACTCAGAGTCAGAGTCAGAGTCAGAGTCTCAGTCACAGTCAAAGTCAAAGTCAAAGTCTCAGAGTCAAAGTCAGAGTCAGAGTCGGAGTCAGAGTCAGAGTCAGAGTCAGAGTCAGTGTCAGAGTCAGAGTCAGAGTCTGAGAGTCAGAGTCAGAGTCAGAGTCATAGTCAGAGTCAGACTCAGAGTCAGAGTCAGAGTCAGAGTCTCAGTCACAGTCAAAGTCAAAGTCTCAGTCACAGTCGAAGCCAGAGTCTCAGTCAGAGTCAAAGTCAGAGTCAGAGTCGAAGTCAGAGTCAGAGTCAGAGTCAGAGTCAGAGTCAGAGTCGGAGTCCGAGTCATGAAGTCAGAGTCAGAGTCAGAGTCGAGTCAGAGTCAAAGTCACAGTGATAAAGGCAGAGTCAGAGTCGAAGTAAGAGTTTGAGTCAGAGTCAGAGTCGGAGGCAGAGTCGGAGTCAGAGTCAGAGTCAGAGTCAGAGTCATAGTCAGAGTCAGAGTCGGAGTCAGAGTCGGAGTCAGAGTCAGAGTCAGGGTCAGAGTCAGAGTCAGATTTAAAGTCAGAGTCAGCGTCATCGATTCAGAGTCAGAGTCTGAGAGTCAGAGTCAGAGTCAGAGTCATAGTCAGTGTCAGACTCAGAGTCAGAGTCAGAGTCAGAGTCTCAGTCACAGTCAAAGTCAAAGTCAAAGTCTCAGAGTCAAAGTCAGAGTCAGAGTCGGAGTCAGAGTCAGAGTCAGAGTCAGAGTCAGTGTCAGAGTCAGAGTCAGAGTCAGAGTCAGAGTCAGAGTCAGGGTCAGACTCAGAGTCAGAGTCAGAGTCAGAGTCAAAGTCACAGTCAAAGTCAAAGTCTCAGTCACAGTCGAAGCCAGAGTCTCAGTCAGAGTCAAAGTCAGAGTCAGAGTCGAAGTCAGAGTCAGAGTCAGAGTCAGAGTCAGAGTCAGAGTCGGAGTCCGAGTCATGAAGTCAGAGTCAGAGTCAGAGTCGAGTCAGAGTCAAAGTCACAGTGATAAAGGCAGAGTCAGAGTCGAAGTAAGAGTTTGAGTCAGAGTCAGAGTCGGAGGCAGAGTCGGAGTCAGAGTCAGAGTCAGAGTCAGAGTCATAGTCAGAGTCAGAGTCGGAGTCAGAGTCGGAGTCAGAGTCAGAGTCAGGGTCAGAGTCAGAGTCAGATTTAAAGTCAGAGTCAGCGTCATCGATTCAGAGTCAGAGTCTGAGAGTCAGAGTCAGAGTCAGAGTCATAGTCAGTGTCAGACTCAGAGTCAGAGTCAGAGTCAGAGTCTCAGTCACAGTCAAAGTCAAAGTCAAAGTCTCAGAGTCAAAGTCAGAGTCAGAGTCGGAGTCAGAGTCAGAGTCAGAGTCAGAGTCAGTGTCAGAGTCAGAGTCAGAGTCAGAGTCAGAGTCAGAGTCAGGGTCAGACTCAGAGTCAGAGTCAGAGTCAGAGTCAAAGTCAGAGTCTCAGTCACAGTCGAAGCCAGAGTCTCAGTCAGAGTCAAAGTCAGAGTCAGAGTCGAAGTCAGAGTCAGAGTCAGAGTCAGAGTCAGAGTCAGAGTCGGAGTCGGAGTCATGAAGTCAGAGTCAGAGTCAGAGTCGAGTCAGAGTCAAAGTCACAGTGATAAAGGCAGAGTCAGAGTCGAAGTAAGAGTTTGAGTCAGAGTCAGAGTCGGAGTCAGAGTCGGAGTCAGAGTCAGAGTCAGAGTCAGAGTCATAGTCAGAGTCAGAGTCGGAGTCAGATTCGGAGTCAGAGTCAGAGTCAGGGTCAGACTCAGAGTCAGATTTAAAGTCAGAGTCAGCGTCATCGATCCAGAGTCAGAGTCTGATGCAGAGTCAGAGTCAGAGTCAGAGTCATAGTCAGAGTCAGAGTCAGAGTCAGAGTCAGAGTCAGAGTCAGAGTCAGAGTCAGATACAGAGTCAGAGTCAGAGTCAGATTCAGAGTCATAGTCAGAGTCAGAGTCAGAGTCAGAATCAGAGTCAGAGTCAAAGTCAGAGTCAGAGTCAGAGTCGGAGTCAGCGTCAGAGTCAGAGTCAGAGTCAGAGTCATAGTCAGAGTCAGAGTCAGAGTCAGAGTCAAAGTCAGAGTCAGATTCGGAGTCAGAGTCAGAGTCATAGTCAGAATCAGAGTCGGAGTCATGAAGTCAGAGTCAGAGTCAGAGTCGAGTCAGAGTCAAAGTCACAGTGATAAAGTCAGAGTCTGAGTCAGAGTCAGAGTCAGAATCGAAGTCAGAGTCGGAGTCAGAGTCAGAGTCAGTGTCAGAGTCCGAGTCGGAGTCAGAGTCAGAGTCATAGTCAGAGTCAGCGTCAGAGTCAGAGTCAGAGTCAGAGTCAGAGTCAGAGTCAGATACAGAGTCAGAGTCAGAGGCAGATTCAGAGTCAGAGTCAGAGTCATAGTCAGAGTCAGATACAGAGTCAGAGTCAGAGTCAGAGTCAGAGTCGGAGTCATAGTCAGAGTCAGAGTCAGAGTCAGAGTTAGAGTCAGAGTCAGAGTCTGAGTCAGAGTCAGAGTCAGAGTCAGAGTCAAATACAGAGTCAGAGTCAGAGTCAGAGTCAGAGTCAGAGTCAGAGTCAGAGTCAGAGTCAGATACAGAGTCAGAGTCAGAGTCAGATTCAGAGTCAGAGTCAGAGTCAGAGTCAGAGTCAGAGTCAGAGTCAGAGTCAGAGTCAGAGTCAGAGTCGGAGTCAGAGTCAGAGTCAGAGACAGAGTCAGATTTAGAGTCAGAGTCAGAGTCAGAGTCAGAGTCAGAGTCAAAGTCAGAGTCTCATTCTCAGTCAAAGTATGAGTCTCAGTCAGAGTCAAAGTCAGAGTCAGAGTCGGAGTCAGAGTCAGAGTCAGAGTCAGAGTCAGATTTAGAGTCGGAGTCAGCGTCAGAGTCAGAGTCAGAGTCAGAGTCAGAGTCAGAGTCAGAGTCGGAGTCAGCGTCAGAGTCAGAGTCAGAGTCGGAGTCAAAGTCAGAGTCAGAGTCAGAGACAGAGTCAGATTTAGAGTCAGAGTCAGAGTCAGAGTCAGAGTCAGAGTCAGAGTCGGAGTCAGCGTCAGAGTCAGAGTCAGAGTCAGAGTCAGAGTTAGAGTCAGAGTCAGAGTCGGAGTCAGAGTCAGAGTCAGAGTTGGACTCAGAGTCAAAGTCAGATTCAGAAACAGAGTCAGAGTCAGAGTCAGATTCAGAGTCAGCGTCGTGAAGACAGAGTCAGAGTCAGAGCGATAGTCAGAGTCAGAGTTAGAGTCAGAGTCCGAGTCTGATTCAGAGTCAGAGTCAGAGTCAGAGTCAGAGTCAGATACAGAGGCAGAGTCAGAGTCAGAGTCAGAGTCGGAGTCATAGTCAGAGTCAGAGTCAGATACAGAGTCGGAGTCAGAGTCAGATTCAAAGTCAGAGTCCCAGTCACAGTCGGAGTCAGAGTCTCAGTCAGAGTCAAAGTCAGAGTCAGAGTCAGAGTCGGAGTCAGCGTCAGAGTCAGAGTCAGAATCAGAGTCATAGTCAGAGTCAGAGTCAGAGTCAGAGTCAGAGTCAGAGTCAGATTCGGAGTCAGAGTCAGAGTGATAGTCAGAGTCCAAGTCAGAGTCATGAAGTCAGAGTCAGAGTCATAGTCGAGTCAGAGTCAAAGTCACAGTGATAAAATCAGAGTCAGAGTCAAAGTAAGAGTTAGAGTCAGAGTCAGAATCGAAGTCAGAGTCGGAGTCAGAGTCAGAGTCAGAGTCAGAGTCAGAGTCGGAGTCAGAGTCGGAGTCCGAGTCAGAGTCAGGGTCAGAGTCAGAGTCAGATTTAAAGTCAGCGTCAGCGTCATGGATTCAGAGTCAGAGTCTGAGTCAGAGTCAGAGTAAGAGTCAGACGCATAGTCAGAGTCAGCGTCAGAGTCAGAGTCAGAGTCACAGTCAGAGTCAGATACAGAGTTAGAGTCAGAGTCAGATTCAGAGTCAGAGTCAGAGTCATAGTCAGAGTCAGAGTCAGAGTCAGAGTCAGAGTCGACGTCAGATTCAGAGTCAGAGACAGAGTCAGATTTAGAGTCAGAGTCAGAGTCAAAGTCAGAGTCTCAGTCTCAGTCAAAGTGAGAGTCTCAGTCAGAGTCAAAGTTAGAGTCAGAGTCGGAGTCAGAGTCAGAGTCAGAGTCACAGTCAGAGTCAGATACCGAGTCAGAGTCAGAGTCAGATTCAGAGTCAGAGTCAGAGTCATAATCAGAGTCAGAGTCAGAGTCAGAGTCAGAGTCGACGTCAGATTCAGAGTCAGAGACAGAGTCAGATTTAGAGTCAGAGTCAGAGTCAAAGTCAGAGTCTCAGTCTCAGTCAAAGTAAGAGTCTTAGTCAGAGTCAAAGTTAGAGTCAGAGTCGGAGTCAGAGTCAGAGTCAGAGTCAGAGTCACAGTGATAAACTCAGAGTCAGAGTCAAAGTAAGAGTTAGAGTCAGAGTCAGAATCGAAGTAAGAGTCGGAGTCAGAGTCAGAGTCAGAGTCAGAGTCAGAGTCGGAGTCAGAGTCGGAGTCAGAGTCAGAGTCAGGGTCAGAGTCAGAGTCAGATTTGAAGTCAGAGTCAGCGTCATCGATTCAGAGTCAGAGTCTGATGCAGAGTCAGAGTCAGAGTCAGAGTCATAGTCAGAGTCAGAGTCAGAGTCAGAGTCAGAGTCAGAGTCAGATACAGAGTCAGAGTCAGAGTCAGATTCAGAGTCATAGTCAGAGTCAGAGTCAGAGTCAGAGTCAGAGTCAGAGTCATAGTCAGAGTCAGAGTCGGAGTCAGCGTCAGAGTCAGAGTCAGAGTCAGAGTCAGAGTCAGAGTCAGAGTCAGAGTCAAAGTCAGAGTCTCAGTCACAGTCGAAGCCAGAGTCTCAGTCAGAGTCAAAGTCAGAGTCAGAGTCGAAGTCAGAGTCAGAGTCAGAGTCAGAGTCAGAGTCGGAGTCGGAGTCATGAAGTCAGACTCAGAGTCAGAGTCGAGTCAGAGTCAGAGTCGGAGTCGGAGTCATGAAGTCAGAGTCAGATTTATGAAGTCAGAGTCAGAGTCAGAGTCGACTCAGAGTCAAAGTCACAGTGATAAACGCAGAGTCAGAGTCGAAGTAAGAGTTTGAGTCAGAGTCAGAGTCGGAGTCAGAGTCGGAGTCAGAGTCAGAGTCAGAGTCAGAGTCATAGTCAGAGTCAGAGTCGGAGTCAGAGTCGGAGTCAGAGTCAGAGTCAGGGTCAGAGTCAGAGTCAGATTTAAAGTCAGAGTCAGCGTCATCGATTCAGAGTCAGAGTCTGAGAGTCAGAGTCAGAGTCAGAGTCATAGTCAGAGTCAGACTCAGAGTCAGAGTCAGAGTCAGAGTCTCAGTCACAGTCAAAGTCAAAGTCTCAGTCAGAGTCGAAGTCAGAGTCAGAGTCGGAGTCAGAGTCAGAGTCAGAGTCAGAGTCAGAGTCGGAGTCAGCGTCAGAGTCAAAGTCAGAGTCAGGGTGAGAGTCAGAGCCAGATTTAGAGTCAGAGTCAGAGTCGGAGTCAGAGTCAGAGTCAGAGTCAGAGTCAGAGTCAGATTCAGAGTCAGAGTCAGAGTCAGGGTCAGACTCAGAGTCAGATTTAAAGTCAGAGTCAGCGTCATCGATTCAGAGTCAGAGTCTGAGAGTCAGAGTCAGAGTCAGAGTCATAGTCAGTGTCAGACTCAGAGTCAGAGTCAGAGTCAGAGTCTCAGTCACAGTCAAAGTCAAAGTCAAAGTCTCAGAGTCAAAGTCAGAGTCAGAGTC
Source organism: Tenthredo distinguenda (assembly GCA_947538915.1). Lineage (NCBI taxonomy): Eukaryota > Metazoa > Arthropoda > Insecta > Hymenoptera > Tenthredinidae > Tenthredo > Tenthredo distinguenda. The sequence continues at coordinate 213,092 of CANNYR010000054.1, read as the reverse complement.
GGAGTCAGAGTCAGAGTCAGAGTCAGAGTCAGTGTCAGAGTCAGAGTCAGAGTCAGAGTCAGAGTCAGAGTCAGGGTCAGACTCAGAGTCAGAGTCAGAGTCAGAGTCAAAGTCAGAGTCTCAGTCACAGTCGAAGCCAGAGTCTCAGTCAGAGTCAAAGTCAGAGTCAGAGTCGAAGTCAGAGTCAGAGTCAGAGTCAGAGTCAGAGTCAGAGTCGGAGTCGGAGTCATGAAGTCAGAGTCAGAGTCAGAGTCGAGTCAGAGTCAAAGTCACAGTGATAAAGGCAGAGTCAGAGTCGAAGTAAGAGTTTGAGTCAGAGTCAGAGTCGGAGTCAGAGTCGGAGTCAGAGTCAGAGTCAGAGTCAGAGTCATAGTCAGAGTCAGAGTCGGAGTCAGATTCGGAGTCAGAGTCAGAGTCAGGGTCAGACTCAGAGTCAGATTTAAAGTCAGAGTCAGCGTCATCGATCCAGAGTCAGAGTCTGATGCAGAGTCAGAGTCATAGTCAGAGTCAGAGTCGGAGTCAGATTCGGAGTCAGAGTCAGAGTCGGAGTCAGAGTCAGAGTCAGGGTCAGAGTCAGAGTCAGATTTAAAGTCAGAGTCAGCGTCATCGATTCAGAGTCAGAGTCTGAGAGTCAGAGTCAGAGTCAGAGTCATAGTCAGAGTCAGACTCAGAGTCAGAGTCAGAGTCAGAGTCTCAGTCACAGTCAAAGTCAAAGTCTCAGTCAGAGTCAAAGTCAGAGTCAGAGTCGGAGTCAGAGTCAGAGTCAGAGTCAGAGTCAGAGTCGGAGTCAGCGTCAGAGTCAAAGTCAGAGTCAGGGTGAGAGTCAGAGCCAGATTTAGAGTCAGAGTCAGAGTCGGAGTCAGAGTCAGAGTCAGAGTCAGAGTCAGAGTCAGATTCAGAGTCAGAGTCAGAGTCAGGGTCAGACTCAGAGTCAGATTTAAAGTCAGAGTCAGCGTCATCGATTCAGAGTCAGAGTCTGAGAGTCAGAGTCAGAGTCAGAGTCATAGTCAGTGTCAGACTCAGAGTCAGAGTCAGAGTCAGAGTCTCAGTCACAGTCAAAGTCAAAGTCAAAGTCTCAGAGTCAAAGTCAGAGTCAGAGTCGGAGTCAGAGTCAGAGTCAGAGTCAGAGTCAGTGTCAGAGTCAGAGTCAGAGTTAGAGTCAGAGTCAGAGTCAGGGTCAGACTCAGAGTCAGAGTCAGAGTCAGAGTCAAAGTCAGAGTCTCAGTCACAGTCGAAGCCAGAGTCTCAGTCAGAGTCAAAGTCAGAGTCAGAGTCGAAGTCAGAGTCAGAGTCAGAGTCAGAGTCAGAGTCAGAGTCGGAGTCGGAGTCATGAAGTCAGAGTCAGAGTCAGAGTCGAGTCAGAGTCAAAGTCACAGTGATAAAGGCAGAGTCAGAGTCGAAGTAAGAGTTTGAGTCAGAGTCAGAGTCGGAGTCAGAGTCGGAGTCAGAGTCAGAGTCAGAGTCAGAGTCATAGTCAGAGTCAGAGTCGGAGTCAGATTCGGAGTCAGAGTCAGAGTCAGGGTCAGACTCAGAGTCAGATTTAAAGTCAGAGTCAGCGTCATCGATCCAGAGTCAGAGTCTGATGCAGAGTCAGAGTCAGAGTCAGAGTCATAGTCAGAGTCAGAGTCAGAGTCAGAGTCAGAGTCAGAGTCAGATTCGGAGTCAGAGTCAGAGTCATAGTCAGAATCAGAGTCGGAGTCATGAAGTCAGAGTCAGAGTCAGAGTCGAGTCAGAGTCAAAGTCACAGTGATAAAGTCAGAGTCTGAGTCAGAGTCAGAGTCAGAATCGAAGTCAGAGTCGGAGTCAGAGTCAGAGTCAGAGTCAGAGTCAGAGTCGGAGTCAGAGTCAGAGTCATAGTCAGAGTCAGCGTCAGAGTCAGAGTCAGAGTCAGAGTCAGAGTCAGAGTCAGATACAGAGTCAGAGTCAGAGGCAGATTCAGAGTCAGAGTCAGAGTCATAGTCAGAGTCAGATACAGAGTCAGAGTCAGAGTCAGAGTCATAGTCGGAGTCATAGTCAGAGTCAGAGTCAGAGTCAGAGTTAGAGTCAGAGTCAGAGTCTGAGTCAGAGTCAGAGTCAGAGTCAGAGTCAAATACAGAGTCAGAGTCAGAGTCAGAGTCAGAGTCAGAGTCAGAGTCAGAGTCAGAGTCAGATACAGAGTCAGAGTCAGAGTCAGATTCAGAGTCAGAGTCAGAGTCAGAGTCAGAGTCAGAGTCAGAGTCAGAGTCAGAGTCAGAGTCAGAGTCGGAGTCAGAGTCAGAGTCAGAGACAGAGTCAGATTTAGAGTCAGAGTCAGAGTCAGAGTCAGAGTCAGAGTCAAAGTCAGAGTCTCATTCTCAGTCAAAGTAAGAGTCTCAGTCAGAGTCAAAGTCAGAGTCAGAGTCGGAGTCAGAGTCAGAGTCAGAGTCAGAGTCAGATTTAGAGTCGGAGTCAGCGTCAGAGTCAGAGTCAGAGTCAGAGTCAGAGTCAGAGTCAGAGTCGGAGTCAGCGTCAGAGTCAGAGTCAGAGTCGGAGTCAAAGTCAGAGTCAGAGTCAGAGACAGAGTCAGATTTAGAGTCAGAGTCAGAGTCAGAGTCAGAGTCAGAGTCAGAGTCGGAGTCAGCGTCAGAGTCAGAGTCAGAGTCAGAGTCATAGTCAGAGTCAGAGTCAGAGTCAGAGTCAGAGTCAGAGTCAGATTCGGAGTCAGAGTCAGAGTGATAGTCAGAGTCCAAGTCGGAGTCATGAAGTCAGAGTCAGAGTCATAGTCGAGTCAGAGTCAAAGTCACAGTGATAAAATCAGAGTCAGAGTCAAAGTAAGAGTTAGAGTCAGAGTCAGAATCGAAGTCAGAGTCGGAGTCAGAGTCAGAGTCAGAGTCAGAGTCAGAGTCGGAGTCAGAGTCGGAGTCAGAGTCAGAGTCAGGGTCAGAGTCAGAGTCAGATTTAAAGTCAGCGTCAGCGTCATGGATTCAGAGTCAGAGTCTGAGTCAGAGTCAGAGTAAGAGTCAGACGCATAGTCAGAGTCAGCGTCAGAGTCAGAGTCAGAGTTGGACTCAGAGTCAAAGTCAGATTCAGAAACAGAGTCAGAGTCAGAGTCAGATTCAGAGTCAGCGTCGTGAAGACAGAGTCAGAGTCAGAGCGATAGTCAGAGTCAGAGTTAGAGTCAGAGTCCGAGTCTGATTCAGAGTCAGAGTCAGAGTCAGAGTCAGAGTCAGATACAGAGGCAGAGTCAGAGTCAGAGTCAGAGTCGGAGTCATAGTCAGAGTCAGATACAGAGTCGGAGTCAGAGTCAGATTCAAAGTCAGAGTCTCAGTCACAGTCGGAGTCAGAGTCTCAGTCAGAGTCAAAGTCAGAGTCAGAGTCAGAGTCGGAGTCAGCGTCAGAGTCAGAGTCAGAGTCAGAGTCATAGTCAGAGTCAGAGTCAGAGTCAGAGTCAGAGTCAGAGTCAGATTCGGAATCAGAGTCAGAGTGATAGTCAGAGTCCAAGTCGGAGTCATGAAGTCAGAGTCAGAGTCATAGTCGAGTCAGAGTCAAAGTCACAGTGATAAAATCAGAGTCAGAGTCAAAGTAAGAGTTAGAGTCAGAGTCAGAATCGAAGTCAGAGTCGGAGTCAGAGTCAGAGTCAGAGTCAGAGTCAGAGTCGGAGTCAGAGTCGGAGTCAGAGTCAGAGTCAGGGTCAGAGTCAGAGTCAGATTTAAAGTCGGAGTCAGCGTCATCGATTCAGAGTCAGAGTCTGAGAGTCAGAGTCAGAGTCAGAGTCATAGTCAGAGTCAGACTCAGAGTCAGAGTCAGAGTCAGAGTCTCAGTCACAGTCAAAGTCAAAGTCTCAGTCAGAGTCAAAGTCAGAGTCAGAGTCGGAGTCAGAGTCAGAGTCAGAGTCAGAGTCAGAGTCGGAGTCAGCGTCAGAGTCAAAGTCAGAGTCAGGGTGAGAGTCAGAGCCAGATTTAGAGTCAGAGTCAGAGTCGGAGTCAGAGTCAGAGTCAGAGTCAGAGTCAGAGTCAGAGTCAGAGTCAGAGTCAGAGTCAGGGTCAGACTCAGAGTCAGATTTAAAGTCAGAGTCAGCGTCATCGATTCAGAGTCAGAGTCTGATGCAGAGTCAGAGTCAGAGTCAGAGTCATAGTCAGAGTCAGAGTCAGAGTCAGAGTCAGAGTCAGAGTCAGAGTCAGAGTCAGATACAGAGTCAGAGTCAGAGTCAGATTCAGAGTCATAGTCAGAGTCAGAGTCAGAGTCAGAGTCAGAGTCAGAGTCAGATTCGGAGTCAGAGTCAGAGTCATAGTCAGAGTCAGAGTCGGAGTCATGAAGTCAGAGTCAGAGTCAGAGTCGAGTCAGAGTCAAAGTCACAGTGATGAAGTCAGAGTCTGAGTCAGAGTCAGAGTCAGAGTCAGAGTCAGAGTCGGAGTCAGAGTCAGATACAGAGTCAGAGTCAGAGTCAGATTCAGAGTCAGAGTCAGAGTCATAGTCAGAGTCAGAGTCAGAGTCAGAGTCAGAGCCAGAGTCAGAGTCAGAGTCAGAGTCGGAGTCAGAGTCAGAGTCAGAGACAGAGTCAGATTTAGAGTCAGAGTCAGAGTCAGAGTCAGAGTCAGAGTCAAAGTCCGAGTCTCATTCTCATTCAAAGTAAGAGTCTCAGTCAGAGTCAAAGTCAGAGTCAGAGTCGGAGTCAGAGTCAGAGTCAGAGTCAGAGTCAGAGTCAGAGTCGGAGTCAGCGTCAGAGTCAGAGTCAGAGTCAGAGTCAGAGTCAGAGTCAGAGTCAGAGTCAAAGTCAGAGTCTCAGTCACAGTCGAAGCCAGAGTCTCAGTCAGAGTCAAAGTCAGAGTCAGAGTCGAAGTCAGAGTCAGAGTCAGAGTCAGAGTCAGAGTCAGAGTCGGAGTCCGAGTCATGAAGTCAGAGTCAGAGTCAGAGTCGAGTCAGAGTCAAAGTCACAGTGATAAAGGCAGAGTCAGAGTCGAAGTAAGAGTTTGCGTCAGAGTCAGAGTCGGAGGCAGAGTCGGAGTCAGAGTCAGAGTCAGAGTCAGAGTCATAGTCAGAGTCAGAGTCGGAGTCAGAGTCGGAGTCAGAGTCAGAGTCAGGGTCAGAGTCAGAGTCAGATTTAAAGTCAGAGTCAGCGTCATCGATTCAGAGTCAGAGTCTGAGAGTCAGCGTCAGAGTCAGAGTCATAGTCAGAGTCAGACTCAGAGTCAGAGTCAGAGTCAGAGTCTCAGTCACAGTCAAAGTCAAAGTCAAAGTCTCAGAGTCAAAGTCAGAGTCAGAGTCGGAGTCAGAGTCAGAGTCAGAGTCAGAGTCAGTGTCAGAGTCAGAGTCAGAGTCTGAGAGTCAGAGTCAGAGTCAGAGTCATAGTCAGAGTCAGACTCAGAGTCAGAGTCAGAGTCAGAGTCTCAGTCACAGTCAAAGTCAAAGTCTCAGTCAGAGTCAAAGTCAGAGTCAGAGTCGGAGTCAGAGTCAGAGTCAGAGTCAGAGTCAGAGTCGGAGTCAGCGTCAGAGTCAAAGTCAGAGTCAGGGTGAGAGTCAGAGCCAGATTTAGAGTCAGAGTCAGAGTCGGAGTCAGAGTCAGAGTCAGAGTCAGAGTCAGAGTCAGAGTCAGAGTCAGAGTCAGGGTCAGACTCAGAGTCAGATTTAAAGTCAGAGTCAGCGTCATCGATTCAGAGTCAGAGTCTGATGCAGAGTCAGAGTCAGAGTCAGAGTCATAGTCAGAGTCAGACTCAGAGTCAGAGTCAGAGTCAGAGTCAGAGTCAGAGTCAGATACAGAGTCAGAGTCAGAGTCAGATTCAGAGTCATAGTCAGAGTCAGAGTCAGAGTCAGAGTCAGAGTCAGATTCGGAGTCAGAGTCAGAGTCATAGTCAGAGTCAGAGTCGGAGTCATGAAGTCAGAGTCAGAGTCAGAGTCGAGTCAGAGTCAAAGTCACAGTGATGAAGTCAGAGTCTGAGTCAGAGTCAGAGTCAGAGTCAGAGTCAGAGTCGGAGTCAGAGTCAGATACAGAGTCAGAGTCAGAGTCAGATTCAGAGTCAGAGTCAGAGTCATAGTCAGAGTCAGAGTCAGAGTCAGAGTCAGAGCCAGAGTCAGAGTCAGAGTCAGAGTCGGAGTCAGAGTCAGAGTCAGAGACAGAGTCAGATTTAGAGTCAGAGTCAGAGTCAGAGTCAGAGTCAGAGTCAAAGTCCGAGTCTCATTCTCATTCAAAGTAAGAGTCTCAGTCAGAGTCAAAGTCAGAGTCAGAGTCGGAGTCAGAGTCAGAGTCAGAGTCAGAGTCAGAGTCAGAGTCGGAGTCAGCGTCAGAGTCAGAGTCAGAGTCAGAGTCAGAGTCAGAGTCAGAGTCAGAGTCAAAGTCAGAGTCTCAGTCACAGTCGAAGCCAGAGTCTCAGTCAGAGTCAAAGTCAGAGTCAGAGTCGAAGTCAGAGTCAGAGTCAGAGTCAGAGTCAGAGTCAGAGTCGGAGTCCGAGTCATGAAGTCAGAGTCAGAGTCAGAGTCGAGTCAGAGTCAAAGTCACAGTGATAAAGGCAGAGTCAGAGTCGAAGTAAGAGTTTGCGTCAGAGTCAGAGTCGGAGGCAGAGTCGGAGTCAGAGTCAGAGTCAGAGTCAGAGTCATAGTCAGAGTCAGAGTCGGAGTCAGAGTCGGAGTCAGAGTCAGAGTCAGGGTCAGAGTCAGAGTCAGATTTAAAGTCAGAGTCAGCGTCATCGATTCAGAGTCAGAGTCTGAGAGTCAGCGTCAGAGTCAGAGTCATAGTCAGAGTCAGACTCAGAGTCAGAGTCAGAGTCAGAGTCTCAGTCACAGTCAAAGTCAAAGTCAAAGTCTCAGAGTCAAAGTCAGAGTCAGAGTCGGAGTCAGAGTCAGAGTCAGAGTCAGAGTCAGTGTCAGAGTCAGAGTCAGAGTCTGAGAGTCAGAGTCAGAGTCAGAGTCATAGTCAGAGTCAGACTCAGAGTCAGAGTCAGAGTCAGAGTCTCAGTCACAGTCAAAGTCAAAGTCTCAGTCAGAGTCAAAGTCAGAGTCAGAGTCGGAGTCAGAGTCAGAGTCAGAGTCAGAGTCAGAGTCGGAGTCAGCGTCAGAGTCAAAGTCAGAGTCAGGGTGAGAGTCAGAGCCAGATTTAGAGTCAGAGTCAGAGTCGGAGTCAGAGTCAGAGTCAGAGTCAGAGTCAGAGTCAGAGTCAGAGTCAGAGTCAGGGTCAGACTCAGAGTCAGATTTAAAGTCAGAGTCAGCGTCATCGATTCAGAGTCAGAGTCTGATGCAGAGTCAGAGTCAGAGTCAGAGTCATAGTCAGAGTCAGACTCAGAGTCAGAGTCAGAGTCAGAGTCAGAGTCAGAGTCAGATACAGAGTCAGAGTCAGAGTCAGATTCAGAGTCATAGTCAGAGTCAGAGTCAGAGTCAGAGTCAGAGTCAGATTCGGAGTCAGAGTCAGAGTCAGAGTCATAGTCAGAGTCAGAGTCGGAGTCATGAAGTCAGAGTCAGAGTCAGAGTCGAGTCAGAGTCAAAGTCAGAGTCTCATTCTCAGTCAAAGTAAGAGTCTCAGTCAGAGTCAAAGTCAGAGTCAGAGTCGGAGTCAGAGTCAGAGTCAGAGTTTGAGTCAGAGTCAGAGTCGGAGGCAGAGTCGGAGTCAGAGTCAGAGTCAGAGTCAGAGTCATAGTCAGAGTCAGAGTCGGAGTCAGAGTCGGAGTCAGAGTCAGAGTCAGGGTCAGAGTCAGAGTCAGATTTAAAGTCAGAGTCAGCGTCATCGATTCAGAGTCAGAGTCTGAGAGTCAGAGTCAGAGTCAGAGTCATAGTCAGAGTCAGACTCAGAGTCAGAGTCAGAGTCAGAGTCATAGTCAGAGTCAGAGTCAGATACAGAGTCGGAGTCAGAGTCAGATTCAAAGTCAGAGTCTCAGTCACAGTCGAAGTCAGAGTCTCAGTCAGAGTCAAAGTCAGAGTCAGAGTCAGAGTCGGAGTCAGCGTCAGAGTCAGAGTCAGAGTCAGAGTCATAGTCAGAGTCAGAGTCAGAGTCAGAGTCAGAGTCAGAGTCAGATTCGGAGTCAGAGTCAGAGTGATAGTCAGAGTCCAAGTCAGAGTCATGAAGTCAGAGTCAGAGTCATAGTCGAGTCAGAGTCAAAGTCACAGTGATAAAATCAGAGTCAGAGTCAAAGTAAGAGTTAGAGTCAGAGTCAGAATCGAAGTCAGAGTCGGAGTCAGAGTCAGAGTCAGAGTCAGAGTCGGAGTCGGAGTCAGAGTCGGAGTCAGAGTCAGAGTCAGGGTCAGAGTCAGAGTCAGATTTAAAGTCAGCGTCAGCGTCATGGATTCAGAGTCAGAGTCTGAGTCAGAGTCAGAGTAAGAGTCAGACTCATAGTCAGAGTCAGCGTCAGAGTCAGAGTCAGAGTCACAGTCAGAGTCAGATACAGAGTCAGAGTCAGAGTCAGATTCAGAGTCAGAGTCAGAGTCATAGTCAGAGTCAGAGTCAGAGTCAGAGTCAGAGTCGACGTCAGATTCAGAGTCAGAGACAGAGTCAGATTTAGAGTCAGAGTCAGAGTCAAAGTCAGAGTCTCAGTCTCAGTCAAAGTAAGAGTCTCAGTCAGAGTCAAAGTTAGAGTCAGAGTCGGAGTCAGAGTCAGAGTCAGAGTCACAGTCAGAGTCAGATACAGAGTCAGAGTCAGAGTCAGATTCAGAGTCAGAGTCAGAGTCATAGTCAGAGTCAGAGTCAGAGTCAGAGTCAGAGTCGACGTCAGATTCAGAGTCAGAGACAGAGTCAGATTTAGAGTCAGAGTCAGAGTCAAAGTCAGAGTCTCAGTCTCAGTCAAAGTAAGAGTCTTAGTCAGAGTCAAAGTTAGAGTCAGAGTCGGAGTCAGAGTCAGAGTCAGAGTCAGAGTCACAGTGATAAACTCAGAGTCAGAGTCAAAGTAAGAGTTAGAGTCAGAGTCAGAATCGGAGTCAGAGTCGGAGTCAGAGTCAGAGTCAGAGTCAGAGTCAGAGTCGAAGTCAGAGTCGGAGTCAGAGTCAGAGTCAGGGTCAGAGTCAGAGTCAGATTTGAAGTCAGCGTCAGCGTCATGGATTCAGAGTCAGAGTCTGAGTCAGAGTCAGAGTCAGAGTCAGACTCATAGTCAGAGTCAGCGTCAGAGTCAGAGTCGGAGTCACAGTCAGAGTCAGATACAGAGTCAGAGTCAGAGTCAGATTCAGAGTCAGAGTCAGAGTCATAGTCAGAGTCAGAGTCAGAGTCAGAGTCAGAGTCAGAGTCAGGGTCAGAGTCAGAGTCAGAGTCAGAGTCAGAGTCAGAGTCAGAGTTAGAGTCAGAGTCCGAGTCTGACTCAGAGTCAGAGTCAGATACAGAGTCAGAGTCAGAGTCATGAAGTCAGAGTCAGAGTCAGAGTCGAGTCAGAGTCAAAGTCAGAGTCTCATTCTCAGTCAGAGTCAGAGTCAGAGTCAGAGTCAGAGTCGGAGTCAGCGTCAGAGTCAGAGTCAGAGTCAGAGTCAGAGTCAGAGTCAGAGTCAGAGTCAAAGTCAGAGTCTCAGTCACAGTCGAAGCCAGAGTCTCAGTCAGAGTCAAAGTCAGAGTCAGAGTCGAAGTCAGAGTCAGAGTCAGAGTCAGAGTCAGAGTCAGAGTCGGAGTCCGAGTCATGAAGTCAGAGTCAGAGTCAGAGTCGAGTCAGAGTCAAAGTCACAGTGATAAAGGCAGAGTCAGAGTCGAAGTAAGAGTTTGCGTCAGAGTCAGAGTCGGAGGCAGAGTCGGAGTCAGAGTCAGAGTCAGAGTCAGAGTCATAGTCAGAGTCAGAGTCGGAGTCAGAGTCGGAGTCAGAGTCAGAGTCAGGGTCAGAGTCAGAGTCAGATTTAAAGTCAGAGTCAGCGTCATCGATTCAGAGTCAGAGTCTGAGAGTCAGCGTCAGAGTCAGAGTCATAGTCAGAGTCAGACTCAGAGTCAGAGTCAGAGTCAGAGTCTCAGTCACAGTCAAAGTCAAAGTCAAAGTCTCAGAGTCAAAGTCAGAGTCAGAGTCGGAGTCAGAGTCAGAGTCAGAGTCAGAGTCAGTGTCAGAGTCAGAGTCAGAGTCTGAGAGTCAGAGTCAGAGTCAGAGTCATAGTCAGAGTCAGACTCAGAGTCAGAGTCAGAGTCAGAGTCTCAGTCACAGTCAAAGTCAAAGTCTCAGTCAGAGTCAAAGTCAGAGTCAGAGTCGGAGTCAGAGTCAGAGTCAGAGTCAGAGTCAGAGTCGGAGTCAGCGTCAGAGTCAAAGTCAGAGTCAGGGTGAGAGTCAGAGCCAGATTTAGAGTCAGAGTCAGAGTCGGAGTCAGAGTCAGAGTCAGAGTCAGAGTCAGAGTCAGAGTCAGAGTCAGAGTCAGGGTCAGACTCAGAGTCAGATTTAAAGTCAGAGTCAGCGTCATCGATTCAGAGTCAGAGTCTGATGCAGAGTCAGAGTCAGAGTCAGAGTCATAGTCAGAGTCAGACTCAGAGTCAGAGTCAGAGTCAGAGTCAGAGTCAGAGTCAGATACAGAGTCAGAGTCAGAGTCAGAATCAGAGTCATAGTCAGAGTCAGAGTCAGAGTCAGAGTCAGAGTCAGATTCGGAGTCAGAGTCAGAGTCAGAGTCATAGTCAGAGTCAGAGTCGGAGTCATGAAGTCAGAGTCAGAGTCAGAGTCGAGTCAGAGTCAAAGTCAGAGTCTCATTCTCAGTCAAAGTAAGAGTCTCAGTCAGAGTCAAAGTCAGAGTCAGAGTCGGAGTCAGAGTCAGAGTCAGAGTTTGAGTCAGAGTCAGAGTCGGAGGCAGAGTCGGAGTCAGAGTCAGAGTCAGAGTCAGAGTCATAGTCAGAGTCAGAGTCGGAGTCAGAGTCGGAGTCAGAGTCAGAGTCAGGGTCAGAGTCAGAGTCAGATTTAAAGTCAGAGTCAGCGTCATCGATTCAGAGTCAGAGTCTGAGAGTCAGAGTCAGAGTCAGAGTCATAGTCAGAGTCAGACTCAGAGTCAGAGTCAGAGTCAGAGTCATAGTCAGAGTCAGAGTCAGATACAGAGTCGGAGTCAGAGTCAGATTCAAAGTCAGAGTCTCAGTCACAGTCGAAGTCAGAGTCTCAGTCAGAGTCAAAGTCAGAGTCAGAGTCAGAGTCGGAGTCAGCGTCAGAGTCAGAGTCAGAGTCAGAGTCATAGTCAGAGTCAGAGTCAGAGTCAGAGTCAGAGTCAGAGTCAGATTCGGAGTCAGAGTCAGAGTGATAGTCAGAGTCCAAGTCAGAGTCATGAAGTCAGAGTCAGAGTCATAGTCGAGTCAGAGTCAAAGTCACAGTGATAAAATCAGAGTCAGAGTCAAAGTAAGAGTTAGAGTCAGAGTCAGAATCGAAGTCAGAGTCGGAGTCAGAGTCAGAGTCAGAGTCAGAGTCGGAGTCGGAGTCAGAGTCGGAGTCAGAGTCAGAGTCAGGGTCAGAGTCAGAGTCAGATTTAAAGTCAGCGTCAGCGTCATGGATTCAGAGTCAGAGTCTGAGTCAGAGTCAGAGTAAGAGTCAGACTCATAGTCAGAGTCAGCGTCAGAGTCAGAGTCAGAGTCACAGTCAGAGTCAGATACAGAGTCAGAGTCAGAGTCAGATTCAGAGTCAGAGTCAGAGTCATAGTCAGAGTCAGAGTCAGAGTCAGAGTCAGAGTCGACGTCAGATTCAGAGTCAGAGACAGAGTCAGAGTCAGAGACAGAGTCAGATTTAGAGTCAGAGTCAGAGTCAAAGTCAGAGTCTCAGTCTCAGTCAAAGTAAGAGTCTCAGTCAGAGTCAAAGTTAGAGTCAGAGTCGGAGTCAGAGTCAGAGTCAGAGTCACAGTCAGAGTCAGATACAGAGTCAGAGTCAGAGTCAGATTCAGAGTCAGAGTCAGAGTCATAGTCAGAGTCAGAGTCAGAGTCAGAGTCAGAGTCGACGTCAGATTCAGAGTCAGAGACAGAGTCAGATTTAGAGTCAGAGTCAGAGTCAAAGTCAGAGTCTCAGTCTCAGTCAAAGTAAGAGTCTTAGTCAGAGTCAAAGTTAGAGTCAGAGTCGGAGTCAGAGTCAGAGTCAGAGTCAGAGTCACAGTGATAAACTCAGAGTCAGAGTCAAAGTAAGAGTTAGAGTCAGAGTCAGAATCGGAGTCAGAGTCGGAGTCAGAGTCAGAGTCAGAGTCAGAGTCAGAGTCGAAGTCAGAGTCGGAGTCAGAGTCAGAGTCAGGGTCAGAGTCAGAGTCAGATTTGAAGTCAGCGTCAGCGTCATGGATTCAGAGTCAGAGTCTGAGTCAGAGTCAGAGTCAGAGTCAGACTCATAGTCAGAGTCAGCGTCAGAGTCAGAGTCGGAGTCACAGTCAGAGTCAGATACAGAGTCAGAGTCAGAGTCAGATTCAGAGTCAGAGTCAGAGTCATAGTCAGAGTCAGAGTCAGAGTCAGAGTCAGAGTCAGAGTCAGGGTCAGAGTCAGAGTCAGAGTCAGAGTCAGAGTCAGAGTCAGAGTTAGAGTCAGAGTCCGAGTCTGACTCAGAGTCAGAGTCAGATACAGAGTCAGAGTCAGAGTCATGAAGTCAGAGTCAGAGTCAGAGTCGAGTCAGAGTCAAAGTCAGAGTCTCATTCTCAGTCAAAGTAAGAGTCTCAGTCAGAGTCAAAGTCAGAGTCAGAGTCGGAGTCAGAGTCAGAGTCAGAGTTTGAGTCAGAGTCAGAGTCGGAGGCAGAGTCGGAGTCAGAGTCAGAGTCAGAGTCAGAGTCATAGTCAGAGTCAGAGTCGGAGTCAGAGTCGGAGTCAGAGTCAGAGTCAGGGTCAGAGTCAGAGTCAGATTTAAAGTCAGAGTCAGCGTCATCGATTCAGAGTCAGAGTCTGAGAGTCAGAGTCAGAGTCAGAGTCATAGTCAGAGTCAGACTCAGAGTCAGAGTCAGAGTCAGAGTCATAGTCAGAGTCAGAGTCAGATACAGAGTCGGTGTCAGAGTCAGATTCAAAGTCAGAGTCTCAGTCACAGTCGAAGTCAGAGTCTCAGTCAGAGTCAAAGTCAGAGTCAGAGTCAGAGTCGGAGTCAGCGTCAGAGTCAGAGTCAGAGTCAGAGTCATAGTCAGAGTCAGAGTCAGAGTCAGAGTCAGAGTCAGAGTCAGATTCGGAGTCAGAGTCAGAGTGATAGTCAGAGTCCAAGTCAGAGTCATGAAGTCAGAGTCAGAGTCATAGTCGAGTCAGAGTCAAAGTCACAGTGATAAAATCAGAGTCAGAGTCAAAGTAAGAGTTAGAGTCAGAGTCAGAATCGAAGTCAGAGTCGGAGTCAGAGTCAGAGTCAGAGTCAGAGTCGGAGTCGGAGTCAGAGTCGGAGTCAGAGTCAGAGTCAGGGTCAGAGTCAGAGTCAGATTTAAAGTCAGCGTCAGCGTCATGGATTCAGAGTCAGAGTCTGAGTCAGAGTCAGAGTAAGAGTCAGACTCATAGTCAGAGTCAGCGTCAGAGTCAGAGTCAGAGTCACAGTCAGAGTCAGATACAGAGTCAGAGTCAGAGTCAGATTCAGAGTCAGAGTCAGAGTCATAGTCAGAGTCAGAGTCAGAGTCAGAGTCAGAGTCGACGTCAGATTCAGAGTCAGAGACAGAGTCAGATTTAGAGTCAGAGTCAGAGTCAAAGTCAGAGTCTCAGTCTCAGTCAAAGTAAGAGTCTCAGTCAGAGTCAAAGTTAGAGTCAGAGTCGGAGTCAGAGTCAGAGTCAGAGTCACAGTCAGAGTCAGATACAGAGTCAGAGTCAGAGTCAGATTCAGAGTCAGAGTCGGAGTCATAGTCAGAGTCAGAGTCAGAGTCAGAGTCAGAGTCGACGTCAGATTCAGAGTCAGAGACAGAGTTAGATTTAGAGTCAGAGTCAGAGTCAAAGTCAGAGTCTCAGTCTCAGTCAAAGTAAGAGTCTTAGTCAGAGTCAAAGTTAGAGTCAGAGTCGGAGTCAGAGTCAGAGTCAGAGTCAGAGTCACAGTGATAAACTCAGAGTCAGAGTCAAAGTAAGAGTTAGAGTCAGAGTCAGAATCGGAGTCAGAGTCGGAGTCAGAGTCAGAGTCAGAGTCAGAGTCAGAGTCGAAGTCAGAGTCGGAGTCAGAGTCAGAGTCAGGGTCAGAGTCAGAGTCAGATTTGAAGTCAGCGTCAGCGTCATGGATTCAGAGTCAGAGTCTGAGTCAGAGTCAGAGTCAGAGTCAGACTCATAGTCAGAGTCAGCGTCAGAGTCAGAGTCGGAGTCACAGTCAGAGTCAGATACAGAGTCAGAGTCAGAGTCAGATTCAGAGTCAGAGTCAGAGTCATAGTCAGAGTCAGAGTCAGAGTCAGAGTCAGAGTCAGAGTCAGGGTCAGAGTCAGAGTCAGAGTCAGAGTCAGAGTCAGAGTCAGAGTTAGAGTCAGAGTCCGAGTCTGACTCAGAGTCAGAGTCAGATACAGAGTCAGAGTCAGAGTCAGAGTCAGAGTCGGAGTCATAGTCAGAGTCAGAGTCAGAGTCAGAGTTAGAGTCAGAGTCAGAGTCTGAGTCAGAGTCAGAGTCAAAGTCAGAGTCAGAGTCAGAGTCAGATACAGAGTCAGAGTCAGAGTCAGAGTCAGAGTCAGATTCAGAGTCACCGTCATGGAGACAGAGTCAGAGTCAGAGCGATAGTCACAGTCAGAGTTAGAGTCAGAGTCCGAGTCTGACTCAGAGTCAGAGTCAGAGTCAGAGTCAGAGTTAGAGTCAGAGTCCGAGTCTGACTCAGAGTCAGAGTCAGAGTCAGAGTCAGAGTCGACGTCAGAGTCAGAGTCAGAGACAGAGTCAGATTTAGAGTCAGAGTCAGAGTCAGAGTCAAAGTCGGAGTCAAAGTCAGAGTCTCAGTCAGAGTCAGAGTCAGAGTCGGAGTCAGGGTCAGAGTCAGAGTCAGAGTCAGAGTCATAGTCAGAGTCAGAGTCAGAGTCAGAGTCAGAGTCAGAGTCAGATTCGGAGTCAGAGTCAGAGTGATAGTCAGAGTCCGAGTCGGAGTCATGAAGTCAGAGTCAGAGTCATAGTCGAGTCAGAGTCAAAGTCACAGTGATAAAATCAGAGTCAGAGTCAAAGTAAGAGTTAGAGTCAGAGTCAGAATCGAAGTCAGAGTCGGAGTCAGAGTCAGAGTCAGAGTCAGAGTCAGAGTCGGAGTCAGAGTCGGAGTCAGAGTCAGAGTCAGGGTCAGAGTCAGAGTCAGATTTAAAGTCAGCGTCAGCGTCATGGATTCAGAGTCAGAGTCTGAGTCAGAGTCAGAGTAATAGTCAGACTCATAGTCAGAGTCAGCGTCAGAGTCAGATTCAGAGTCACAGTCAGAGTCAGATACAGAGTCAGAGTCGGAGTCAGATTCGGAGTCAGAGTCAGAGTCATAGTCAGAATCAGAGTCGGAGTCATGAAGTCAGAGTCAGAGTCAGAGTCGAGTCAGAGTCAAAGTCACAGTGATAAAGTCAGAGTCTGAGTCAGAGTCAGAGTCAGAATCGAAGTCAGAGTCGGAGTCAGAGTCAGAGTCAGAGTCAGAGTCAGAGTCGGAGTCAGAGTCAGAGTCATAGTCAGAGTCAGCGTCAGAGTCAGAGTCGGAGTCATAGTCAGAGTCAGAGTCAGAGTCAGAGTTAGAGTCAGAGTCAGAGTCTGAGTCAGAGTCAGAGTCAGAGTCAGAGTCAGATACAGAGTCAGAGTCAGAGTCAGAGTCAGAGTCAGAGTCAGAGTCAGAGTCAGAGTCAGATACAGAGTCAGAGTCAGAGTCAGATTCAGAGTCAAAGTCAGAGTCAGAGTCAGAGTCAGAGTCAGAGTCAGAGTCAGAGTCAGAGTCAGAGTCAGAGTCAGAGTCGGAGTCAGAATCAGAGTCAGAGACAGAGTCAGATTTAGAGTCAGAGTCAGAGTCAGAGTCAGAGTCAGAGTCAAAGTCAGAGTCTCATTCTCAGTCAAAGTAAGAGTCTCAGTCAGAGTCAAAGTCAGAGTCAGAGTCGGAGTCAGAGTCAGAGTCAGAGTCAGACTCATAGTCAGAGTCAGCGTCAGAGTCAGAGTCGGAGTCACAGTCAGAGTCAGATACAGAGTCAGAGTCAGAGTCAGATTCAGAGTCAGAGTCAGAGTCATAGTCAGAGTCAGAGTCAGAGTCAGAGTCAGAGTCAGAGTCAGGGTCAGAGTCAGAGTCAGAGTCAGAGTCAAAGTCAGAGTCTCATTCTCAGTCAAAGTAAGAGTCTCAGTCAGAGCCAAAGTCAGAGTCAGAGTCGGAGTCAGAGTCAGAGTCAGAGTCAGAGTCAGATTTAGAGTCGGAGTCAGCGTCAGAGTCAGAGTCAGAGTCAGAGTCAGAGTCAGAGTCAGAGTCGGAGTCAGCGTCAGAGTCAGAGTCAGAGTCGGAGTCAAAGTCAGAGTCAGAGTCAGAGACAGAGTCAGATTTAGAGTCAGAGTCAGAGTCAGAGTCAGAGTCAGAGTCAGAGTTGGAGTCAGCGTCAGAGTCAGAGTTAGAGTCAGAGTCAGAGTTAGAGTCAGAGTCAGAGTCGGAGTCAGAGTCAGAGTCAGGGTTGGACTCAGAGTCAAAGTCAGATTCAGAAACAGAGTCAGAGTCAGAGTCAAAGTCAGAGTCAGAGTCAGAGTCAGATACAGAGTCAGAGTCAGAGTCAGAGTCAGAGTCAGATTCAGAGTCACCGTCATGGAGACAGAGTCAGAGTCAGAGCGATAGTCACAGTCAGAGTTAGAGTCAGAGTCCGAGTCTGACTCAGAGTCAGAGTCAGAGTCAGAGTCAGAGTTAGAGTCAGAGTCCGAGTCTGACTCAGAGTCAGAGTCAGAGTCAGAGTCAGAGTCGACGTCAGAGTCAGAGTCAGAGACAGAGTCAGATTTAGAGTCAGAGTCAGAGTCAGAGTCAGAGTCGGAGTCAAAGTAAGAGTCTCAGTCAGAGTCAAAGTTAGAGTCAGAGTCGGAGTCAGAGTCAGAGTCAGAGTCAGAGTCAGAGTCAGAGTCGGAGTCAGCGTCAGAGTCAGAGTCAGAGTCGGAGTCAAAGTCAGAGTCAGAGTCAAAGACAGAGTCAGATTTAGAGTCAGAGTCAGAGTCAGAGTCAGAGTCAGAGTCAGAGTCGGAGTCAGCGTCAGAGTCAGAGTCAGAGTCAGAGTCAGAGTTAGAGTCAGAGTCAGAGTCGGAGTCAGAGTCAGAGTCAGAGTTGGACTCAGAGTCAAAGTCAGATTCAGAAACAGAGTCAGAGTCAGAGTCAGATTCAGAGTCAGAGTCAGAGTCATAGTCAGAATCAGAGTCGGAGTCATGAAGTCAGAGTCAGAGTCAGAGTCGAGTCAGAGTCAAAGTCACAGTGATAAAGTCAGAGTCTGAGTCAGAGTCAGAGTCAGAATCGAAGTCAGAGTCGGAGTCAGAGTCAGAGTCAGAGTCAGAGTCAGAGTCGGAGTCAGAGTCAGAGTCATAGTCAGAGTCAGCGTCAGAGTCAGAGTCAGAGTCAGAGTCAGAGTCAGATACAGAGTCAGAGTCAGAGGCAGATTCAGAGTCAGATTCAGAGTCATAGTCAGAGTCAGATACAGAGTCAGAGTCAGAGTCAGAGTCAGAGTCGGAGTCATAGTCAGAGTCAGAGTCAGAGTCAGAGTTAGAGTCAAAGTCAAAGTCAGAGTCTGAGTCAGAGTCAGAGTCAGAGTCAGAGTCAGATACAGAGTCAGAGTCAGAGTCAGAGTCAGAGTCAGAGTCAGAGTCAGAGTCAGAGTCAGATACAGAGTCAGAGTCAGAGTCAGATTCAGAGTCAGAGTCAGAGTCAGAGTCAGAGTCAGAGTCAGAGTCAGAGTCAGAGTCAGAGTCGGAGTCAGAGTCAGAGTCAGAGACAGAGTCAGATTTAGAGTCAGAGTCAGAGTCAGAGTCAGAGTCAGAGTCAAAGTCAGAGTCTCATTCTCAGTCAAAGTAAGAGTCTCAGTCAGAGTCAAAGTCAGAGTCAGAGTCGGAGTCAGAGTCAGAGTCAGAGTCAGAGTCAGATTTAGAGTCGGAGTCAGCGTCAGAGTCAGAGTCAGAGTCAGAGTCAGAGTCACAGTCAGAGTCGGAGTCAGCGTCAGAGTCAGAGTCAGAGTCGGAGTCAAAGTCAGAGTCAGAGTCAGAGACAGAGTCAGATATAGAGTCAGAGTCAAAGTCAGAGTCAGAGTCAGAGTCAGAGTCGGAGTCAGCGTCAGAGTCAGAGTTGGAGTCAGAGTCAGAGTTAGAGTCAGAGTCAGAGTCGGAGTCAGAGTCAGAGTCAGAGTTGGACTCAGAGTCAAAGTCAGATTCAGAAACGGAGTCAGAGTCAGAGTCAGATTCAGAGTCAGCGTCGTGAAGACATAGTCAGAGTCAGAGCGATAGTCAGAGTCAGAGTTAGAGTCAGAGTCCGAGTCTGATTCAGAGTCAGAGTCAGAGTCAGAGTCAGAGTCAGATACAGAGGCAGAGTCAGAGTCAGAGTCAGAGTCGGAGTCATAGTCAGAGTCAGAGTCAGATACAGAGTCGGAGTCAGAGTCAGATTCAAAGTCAGAGTCTCAGTCACAGTCGAAGTCAGAGTCTCAGTCAGAGTCAAAGTCAGAGTCAGAGTCAGAGTCGGAGTCAGCGTCAGAGTCAGAGTCAGAGTCAGAGTCATAGTCAGAGTCAGAGTCAGAGTCAGAGTCAGAGTCAGAGTCAGATTCGGAGTCAGAGTCAGAGTGATAGTCAGAGTCCGAGTCGGAGTCATGAAGTCAGAGTCAGAGTCATAGTCGAGTCAGAGTCAAAGTCACAGTGATAAAATCAGAGTCAGAGTCAAAGTAAGAGTTAGAGTCAGAGTCAGAATCGAAGTCAGAGTCGGAGTCAGAGTCAGAGTCAGAGTCAGAGTCAGAGTCGGAGTCAGAGTCGGAGTCAGAGTCAGAGTCAGGGTCAGAGTCAGAGTCAGATTTAAAGTCAGCGTCAGCGTCATGGATTCAGAGTCAGAGTCAGAGTCAGAGTCAGAGTCAGAGTCAGAGTCAGGGTCAGAGTCAGAGTCAGAGTCAGAGTCAGAGTCAGAGTCAGAGTTAGAGTCAGAGTCCGAGTCTGACTCAGAGTCAGAGTCAGATACAGAGTCAGAGTCAGAGTCAGAGTCAGAGTCGGAGTCATAGTCAGAGTCAGAGTCAGAGTCAGAGTTAGAGTCAGAGTCAGAGTCTGAGTCAGAGTCAGAGTCAAAGTCAGAGTCAGAGTCAGAGTCAGATACAGAGTCAGAGTCAGAGTCAGAGTCAGAGTCAGATTCAGAGTCACCGTCATGGAGACAGAGTCAGAGTCAGAGCGATAGTCACAGTCAGAGTTAGAGTCAGAGTCCGAGTCTGACTCAGAGTCAGAGTCAGAGTCAGAGTCAGAGTTAGAGTCAGAGTCCGAGTCTGACTCAGAGTCAGAGTCAGAGTCAGAGTCAGAGTCGACGTCAGAGTCAGAGTCAGAGACAGAGTCAGATTTAGAGTCAAAGTCAGAGTCAGAGTCAGAGTCGGAGTCAAAGTCAGAGTCTCAGTCAGAGTCAGAGTCAGAGTCGGAGTCAGCGTCAGAGTCAGAGTCAGAGTCAGAGTCATAGTCAGAGTCAGAGTCAGAGTCAGAGTCAGAGTCAGAGTCAGATTCGGAGTCAGAGTCAGAGTGATAGTCAGAGTCCGAGTCGGAGTCATGAAGTCAGAGTCAGAGTCATAGTCGAGTCAGAGTCAAAGTCACAGTGATAAAATCAGAGTCAGAGTCAAAGTAAGAGTTGGAGTCAGAGTCAGAATCGAAGTCAGAGTCAGAGTCAGAGTCAGAGTCAGAGTCAGAGTCAGAGTCGGAGTCAGAGTCGGAGTCAGAGTCAGAGTCAGGGTCAGAGTCAGAGTCAGATTTAAAGTCAGCGTCAGCGTCATGGATTCAGAGTCAGAGTCTGAGTCAGAGTCAGAGTAAGAGTCAGACTCATAGTCAGAGTCAGCGTCAGAGTCAGAGTCAGAGTCACAGTCAGAGTCAGATACAGAGTCAGAGTCAGAGTCAGATTCGGAGTCAGAGTCAGAGTCATAGTCAGAATCAGAGTCGGAGTCATGAAGTCAGAGTCAGAGTCAGAGTCGAGTCAGAGTCAAAGTCACAGTGATAAAGTCAGAGTCTGAGTCAGAGTCAGAGTCAGAATCGAAGTCAGAGTCGGAGTCAGAGTCAGAGTCAGAGTCAGAGTCAGAGTCGGAGTCAGAGTCAGAGTCATAGTCAGAGTCAGCGTCAGAGTCAGAGTCGGAGTCATAGTCAGAGTCAGAGTCAGAGTCAGAGTTAGAGTCAGAGTCAGAGTCTGAGTCAGAGTCAGAGTCAGAGTCAGAGTCAGATACAGAGTCAGAGTCAGAGTCAGAGTCAGAGTCAGAGTCAGAGTCAGAGTCAGAGTCAGATACAGAGTCAGAGTCAGAGTCAGATTCAGAGTCAAAGTCAGAGTCAGAGTCAGAGTCAGAGTCAGAGTCAGAGTCAGAGTCAGAGTCAGAGTCAGAGTCAGAGTCGGAGTCAGAATCAGAGTCAGAGACAGAGTCAGATTTAGAGTCAGAGTCAGAGTCAGATACAGAGTCAGAGTCAGAGTCAGAGTCAGAGTCAGATTCAGAGTCACCGTCATGGAGACAGAGTCAGAGTCAGAGCGATAGTCACAGTCAGAGTTAGAGTCAGAGTCCGAGTCTGACTCAGAGTCAGAGTCAGAGTCAGAGTCAGAGTTAGAGTCAGAGTCCGAGTCTGACTCAGAGTCAGAGTCAGAGTCAGAGTCAGAGTCGACGTCAGAGTCAGAGTCAGAGACAGAGTCAGATTTAGAGTCAAAGTCAGAGTCAGAGTCAGAGTCGGAGTCAAAGTCAGAGTCTCAGTCAGAGTCAGAGTCAGAGTCGGAGTCAGCGTCAGAGTCAGAGTCAGAGTCAGAGTCATAGTCAGAGTCAGAGTCAGAGTCAGAGTCAGAGTCAGAGTCAGATTCGGAGTCAGAGTCAGAGTGATAGTCAGAGTCCGAGTCGGAGTCATGAAGTCAGAGTCAGAGTCATAGTCGAGTCAGAGTCAAAGTCACAGTGATAAAATCAGAGTCAGAGTCAAAGTAAGAGTTGGAGTCAGAGTCAGAATCGAAGTCAGAGTCAGAGTCAGAGTCAGAGTCAGAGTCAGAGTCGGAGTCAGAGTCGGAGTCAGAGTCAGAGTCAGGGTCAGAGTCAGAGTCAGATTTAAAGTCAGCGTCAGCGTCATGGATTCAGAGTCAGAGTCTGAGTCAGAGTCAGAGTAAGAGTCAGACTCATAGTCAGAGTCAGCGTCAGAGTCAGAGTCAGAGTCACAGTCAGAGTCAGATACAGAGTCAGAGTCAGAGTCAGATTCGGAGTCAGAGTCAGAGTCATAGTCAGAATCAGAGTCGGAGTCATGAAGTCAGAGTCAGAGTCAGAGTCGAGTCAGAGTCAAAGTCACAGTGATAAAGTCAGAGTCTGAGTCAGAGTCAGAGTCAGAATCGAAGTCAGAGTCGGAGTCAGAGTCAGAGTCAGAGTCAGAGTCAGAGTCGGAGTCAGAGTCAGAGTCATAGTCAGAGTCAGCGTCAGAGTCAGAGTCGGAGTCATAGTCAGAGTCAGAGTCAGAGTCAGAGTTAGAGTCAGAGTCAGAGTCTGAGTCAGAGTCAGAGTCAGAGTCAGAGTCAGATACAGAGTCAGAGTCAGAGTCAGAGTCAGAGTCAGAGTCAGAGTCAGAGTCAGAGTCAGATACAGAGTCAGAGTCAGAGTCAGATTCAGAGTCAAAGTCAGAGTCAGAGTCAGAGTCAGAGTCAGAGTCAGAGTCAGAGTCAGAGTCAGAGTCAGAGTCAGAGTCGGAGTCAGAATCAGAGTCAGAGACAGAGTCAGATTTAGAGTCAGAGTCAGAGTCAGAGTCAGAGTCAGAGTCAAAGTCAGAGTCTCATTCTCAGTCAAAGTAAGAGTCTCAGTCAGAGTCAAAGTCAGAGTCAGAGTCGGAGTCAGAGTCAGAGTCAGAGTCAGACTCATAGTCAGAGTCAGCGTCAGAGTCAGAGTCGGAGTCACAGTCAGAGTCAGATACAGAGTCAGAGTCAGAGTCAGATTCAGAGTCAGAGTCAGAGTCATAGTCAGAGTCAGAGTCAGAGTCAGAGTCAGAGTCAGAGTCAGGGTCAGAGTCAGAGTCAGAGTCAGAGTCAAAGTCAGAGTCTCATTCTCAGTCAAAGTAAGAGTCTCAGTCAGAGCCAAAGTCAGAGTCAGAGTCGGAGTCAGAGTCAGAGTCAGAGTCAGAGTCAGATTTAGAGTCGGAGTCAGCGTCAGAGTCAGAGTCAGAGTCAGAGTCAGAGTCAGAGTCAGAGTCGGAGTCAGCGTCAGAGTCAGAGTCAGAGTCGGAGTCAAAGTCAGAGTCAGAGTCAGAGACAGAGTCAGATTTAGAGTCAGAGTCAGAGTCAGAGTCAGAGTCAGAGTCAGAGTCGGAGTCAGCGTCAGAGTCAGAGTTAGAGTCAGAGTCAGAGTTAGAGTCAGAGTCAGAGTCGGAGTCAAAGTCAGAGTCAGGGTTGGACTCAGAGTCAAAGTCAGATTCAGAAACAGAGTCAGAGTCAGAGTCAAAGTCAGAGTCAGAGTCAGAGTCAGATACAGAGTCAGAGTCAGAGTCAGAGTCAGAGTCAGATTCAGAGTCACCGTCATGGAGACAGAGTCAGAGTCAGAGCGATAGTCACAGTCAGAGTTAGAGTCAGAGTCCGAGTCTGACTCAGAGTCAGAGTCAGAGTCAGAGTCAGAGTTAGAGTCAGAGTCCGAGTCTGACTCAGAGTCAGAGTCAGAGTCAGAGTCAGAGTCGACGTCAGAGTCAGAGTCAGAGACAGAGTCAGATTTAGAGTCAGAGTCAGAGTCAGAGTCAGAGTCGGAGTCAAAGTCAGAGTCTCAGTCTCAGTCAAAGTAAGAGTCTCAGTCAGAGTCAAAGTTAGAGTCAGAGTCGGAGTCAGAGTCAGAGTCAGAGTCAGAGTCAGAGTCAGAGTCGAAGTCAGCGTCAGAGTCAGAGTCAGAGTCGGAGTCAGAGTCAGAGTCAGAGTCAAAGACAGAGTCAGATTTAGAGTCAGAGTCAGAGTCAGAGTCAGAGTCAGAGTCAGAGTCGGAGTCAGCGTCAGAGTCAGAGTCAGAGTCAGAGTCAGAGTTAGAGTCAGAGTCAGAGTCGGAGTCAGAGTCAGAGTCAGAGTTGGACTCAGAGTCAAAGTCAGATTCAGAAACAGAGTCAGAGTCAGAGTCAGATTCAGAGTCAGAGTCAGAGTCATAGTCAGAATCAGAGTCGGAGTCATGAAGTCAGAGTCAGAGTCAGAGTCGAGTCAGAGTCAAAGTCACAGTGATAAAGTCAGAGTCTGAGTCAGAGTCAGAGTCAGAATCGAAGTCAGAGTCGGAGTCAGAGTCAGAGTCAGAGTCAGAGTCAGAGTCGGAGTCAGAGTCAGAGTCATAGTCAGAGTCAGCGTCAGAGTCAGAGTCAGAGTCAGAGTCAGAGTCAGATACAGAGTCAGAGTCAGAGGCAGATTCAGAGTCAGATTCAGAGTCATAGTCAGAGTCAGATACAGAGTCAGAGTCAGAGTCAGAGTCAGAGTCGGAGTCATAGTCAGAGTCAGAGTCAGAGTCAGAGTTAGAGTCAAAGTCAAAGTCAGAGTCTGAGTCAGAGTCAGAGTCAGAGTCAGAGTCAGATACAGAGTCAGAGTCAGAGTCAGAGTCAGAGTCAGAGTCAGAGTCAGATATAGAGTCAGAGTCAAAGTCAGAGTCAGAGTCAGAGTCAGAGTCGGAGTCAGCGTCAGAGTCAGAGTTAGAGTCAGAGTCAGAGTTAGAGTCAGAGTCAGAGTCGGAGTCAGAGTCAGAGTCAGAGTTGGACTCAGAGTCAAAGTCAGATTCAGAAACGGAGTCAGAGTCAGAGTCAGATTCAGAGTCAGCGTCGTGAAGACAGAGTCAGAGTCAGAGCGATAGTCAGAGTCAGAGTTAGAGTCAGAGTCCGAGTCTGATTCAGAGTCAGAGTCAGAGTCAGAGTCAGAGTCAGATACAGAGGCAGAGTCAGAGTCAGAGTCAGAGTCGGAGTCATAGTCAGAGTCAGAGTCAGATACAGAGTCGGAGTCAGAGTCAGATTCAAAGTCAGAGTCTCAGTCACAGTCGAAGTCAGAGTCTCAGTCAGAGTCAAAGTCAGAGTCAGAGTCAGAGTCGGAGTCAGCGTCAGAGTCAGAGTCAGAGTCAGAGTCATAGTCAGAGTCAGAGTCAGAGTCAGAGTCAGAGTCAGAGTCAGATTCGGAGTCAGAGTCAGAGTGATAGTCAGAGTCCGAGTCGGAGTCATGAAGTCAGAGTCAGAGTCATAGTCGAGTCAGAGTCAAAGTCACAGTGATAAAATCAGAGTCAGAGTCAAAGTAAGAGTGAGAAACAGAGTCAGAATCGAAGTCAGAGTCGGAGTCAGAGTCAGAGTCAGAGTCAGAGTCAGAGTCGGAGTCAGAGTCGGAGTCAGAGTCAGAGTCAGGGTCAGAGTCAGAGTCAGATTTAAAGTCAGCGTCAGCGTCATGGATTCAGAGTCAGAGTCTGAGTCAGAGTCAGAGTAAGAGTCAGACTCATAGTCAGAGTCAGCGTCAGAGTCAGAGTCAGAGTCACAGTCAGAGTCAGATACAGAGTCAGAGTCAGAGTCAGATTCGGAGTCAGAGTCAGAGTCATAGTCAGAATCAGAGTCGGAGTCATGAAGTCAGAGTCAGAGTCAGAGTCGAGTCAGAGTCAAAGTCACAGTGATAAAGTCAGAGTCTGAGTCAGAGTCAGAGTCAGAATCGAAGTCAGAGTCGGAGTCAGAGTCAGAGTCATAGTCAGAGTCAGAGTCGGAGTCAGAGTCAGAGTCATAGTCAGAGTCAGCGTCAGAGTCAGAGTCGGAGTCATAGTCAGAGTCAGAGTCAGAGTCAGAGTTAGAGTCAGAGTCAGAGTCTGAGTCAGAGTCAGAGTCAGAGTCAGAGTCAGATACAGAGTCAGAGTCAGAGTCAGAGTCGGAGTCAGAGTCAGAGTCAGAGTCGGAGTCAGATACAGAGTCAGAGTCAGAGTCAGATTCAGAGTCAAAGTCAGAGTCAGAGTCAGAGTCAGAGTCAGAGTCAGAGTCAGAGTCAGAGTCGGAGTCAGAATCAGAGTCAGAGACAGAGTCAGATTTAGAGTCAGAGTCAGAGTCAGAGTCAGAGTCAGAGTCAGAGTCAAAGTCAGAGTCTCATTCTCAGTCAAAGTAAGAGTCTCAGTCAGAGTCAAAGTCAGAGTCAGAGTCGGAGTCAGAGTCAGAGTCAGAGTCAGACTCATAGTCAGAGTCAGCGTCAGAGTCAGAGTCGGAGTCACAGTCAGAGTCAGATACAGAGTCAGAGTCAGAGTCAGATTCAGAGTCAGAGTCAGAGTCATAGTCAGAGTCAGAGTCAGAGTCAGAGTCAGAGTCAGAGTCAGGGTCAGAGTCAGAGTCAGAGTCAGAGTCAGAGTCAGAGTCAGAGTTAGAGTCAGAGTCCGAGTCTGACTCAGAGTCAGAGTCAGATACAGAGTCAGAGTCAGAGTCAGAGTCAGAGTCGGAGTCATAGTCAGAGTCAGAGTCAGAGTCAGAGTTAGAGTCAGAGTCAGAGTCTGAGTCAGAGTCAGAGTCAAAGTCAGAGTCAGAGTCAGAGTCAGATACAGAGTCAGAGTCAGAGTCAGAGTCAGAGTCAGATTCAGAGTCACCGTCATGGAGACAGAGTCAGAGTCAGAGCGATAGTCACAGTCAGAGTTAGAGTCAGAGTCCGAGTCTGACTCAGAGTCAG
Organism: Tenthredo distinguenda; assembly: GCA_947538915.1. Taxonomy (NCBI): domain Eukaryota; kingdom Metazoa; phylum Arthropoda; class Insecta; order Hymenoptera; family Tenthredinidae; genus Tenthredo; species Tenthredo distinguenda. The sequence continues at coordinate 187,596 of CANNYR010000054.1, read as the reverse complement.
AGTCAGAGTCAGAGTCAGAGTTAGAGTCAGAGTCCGAGTCTGACTCAGAGTCAGAGTCAGAGTCAGAGTCATAGTCGACGTCAGAGTCAGAGTCAGAGACAGAGTCAGATTTAGAGTCAGAGTCAGAGTCAGAGTCAGAGTCGGAGTCAAAGTCAGAGTCTCAGTCAGAGTCAGAGTCAGAGTCGGAGTCAGCGTCAGAGTCAGAGTCAGAGTCAGAGTCATAGTCAGAGTCAGAGTCAGAGTCAGAGTCAGAGTCAGAGTCAGATTCGGAGTCAGAGTCAGAGTGATAGTCAGAGTCCGAGTCGGAGTCATGAAGTCAGAGTCAGAGTCATAGTCGAGTCAGAGTCAAAGTCACAGTGATAAAATCAGAGTCAGAGTCAAAGTAAGAGTTAGAGTCAGAGTCAGAATCGAAGTCAGAGTCGGAGTCAGAGTCAGAGTCAGAGTCAGAGTCAGAGTCGGAGTCAGAGTCGGAGTCAGAGTCAGAGTCAGGGTCAGAGTCAGAGTCAGATTTAAAGTCAGCGTCAGCGTCATGGATTCAGAGTCAGAGTCTGAGTCAGAGTCAGAGTAAGAGTCAGACTCATAGTCAGAGTCAGCGTCAGAGTCAGAGTCAGAGTCACAGTCAGAGTCAGATACAGAGTCAGAGTCAGAGTCAGATTCGGAGTCAGAGTCAGAGTCATAGTCAGAATCAGAGTCGGAGTCATGAAGTCAGAGTCAGAGTCAGAGTCGAGTCAGAGTCAAAGTCACAGTGATAAAGTCAGAGTCTGAGTCAGAGTCAGAGTCAGAATCGAAGTCAGAGTCGGAGTCAGAGTCAGAGTCATAGTCAGAGTCAGAGTCGGAGTCAGAGTCAGAGTCATAGTCAGAGTCAGCGTCAGAGTCAGAGTCGGAGTCATAGTCAGAGTCAGAGTCAGAGTCAGAGTTAGAGTCAGAGTCAGAGTCTGAGTCAGAGTCAGAGTCAGAGTCAGAGTCAGATACAGAGTCAGAGTCAGAGTCAGAGTCGGAGTCAGAGTCAGAGTCAGAGTCGGAGTCAGATACAGAGTCAGAGTCAGAGTCAGATTCAGAGTCAAAGTCAGAGTCAGAGTCAGAGTCAGAGTCAGAGTCAGAGTCAGAGTCAGAGTCGGAGTCAGAATCAGAGTCAGAGACAGAGTCAGATTTAGAGTCAGAGTCAGAGTCAGAGTCAGAGTCAGAGTCAAAGTCAGAGTCTCATTCTCAGTCAAAGTAAGAGTCTCAGTCAGAGTCAAAGTCAGAGTCAGAGTCGGAGTCAGAGTCAGAGTCAGAGTCAGACTCATAGTCAGAGTCAGCGTCAGAGTCAGAGTCGGAGTCACAGTCAGAGTCAGATACAGAGTCAGAGTCAGAGTCAGATTCAGAGTCAGAGTCAGAGTCATAGTCAGAGTCAGAGTCAGAGTCAGAGTCAGAGTCAGAGTCAGGGTCAGAGTCAGAGTCAGAGTCAGAGTCAGAGTCAGAGTCAGAGTTAGAGTCAGAGTCCGAGTCTGACTCAGAGTCAGAGTCAGATACAGAGTCAGAGTCAGAGTCAGAGTCAGAGTCGGAGTCATAGTCAGAGTCAGAGTCAGAGTCAGAGTTAGAGTCAGAGTCAGAGTCTGAGTCAGAGTCAGAGTCAAAGTCAGAGTCAGAGTCAGAGTCAGATACAGAGTCAGAGTCAGAGTCAGAGTCAGAGTCAGATTCAGAGTCACCGTCATGGAGACAGAGTCAGAGTCAGAGCGATAGTCACAGTCAGAGTTAGAGTCAGAGTCCGAGTCTGACTCAGAGTCAGAGTCAGAGTCAGAGTCAGAGTTAGAGTCAGAGTCCGAGTCTGACTCAGAGTCAGAGTCAGAGTCAGAGTCATAGTCGACGTCAGAGTCAGAGTCAGAGACAGAGTCAGATTTAGAGTCAGAGTCAGAGTCAGAGTCAGAGTCGGAGTCAAAGTCAGAGTCTCAGTCAGAGTCAGAGTCAGAGTCGGAGTCAGCGTCAGAGTCAGAGTCAGAGTCAGAGTCATAGTCAGAGTCAGAGTCAGAGTCAGAGTCAGAGTCAGAGTCAGATTCGGAGTCAGAGTCAGAGTGATAGTCAGAGTCCGAGTCGGAGTCATGAAGTCAGAGTCAGAGTCATAGTCGAGTCAGAGTCAAAGTCACAGTGATAAAATCAGAGTCAGAGTCAAAGTAAAGGTTAGAGTCAGAGTCAGAATCGAAGTCAGAGTCAGAGTCAGAGTCAGAGTCAGAGTCAGAGTCAGAGTCGGAGTCAGAGTCGGAGTCAGAGTCAGAGTCAGGGTCAGAGTCAGAGTCAGATTTAAAGTCAGCGTCAGCGTCATGGATTCAGAGTCAGAGTCTGAGTCAGAGTCAGAGTAAGAGTCAGACTCATAGTCAGAGTCAGCGTCAGAGTCAGAGTCAGAGTCACAGTCAGAGTCAGATACAGAGTCAGAGTCAGAGTCAGATTCGGAGTCAGAGTCAGAGTCATAGTCAGAATCAGAGTCGGAGTCATGAAGTCAGAGTCAGAGTCAGAGTCGAGTCAGAGTCAAAGTCACAGTGATAAAGTCAGAGTCTGAGTCAGAGTCAGAGTCAGAATCGAAGTCAGAGTCGGAGTCAGAGTCAGAGTCAGAGTCAGAGTCAGAGTCGGAGTCAGAGTCAGAGTCATAGTCAGAGTCAGCGTCAGAGTCAGAGTCGGAGTCATAGTCAGAGTCAGAGTGAGAGTCAGAGTTAGAGTCAGAGTCAGAGTCTGAGTCAGAGTCAGAGTCAGAGTCAGAGTCAGATACAGAGTCAGAGTCAGAGTCAGAGTCAGAGTCAGAGTCAGAGTCAGAGTCAGAGTCAGATACAGAGTCAGAGTCAGAGTCAGATTCAGAGTCAAAGTCAGAGTCAGAGTCAGAGTCAGAGTCAGAGTCAGAGTCAGAGTCAGAGTCAGAGTCAGAGTCAGAGTCGGAGTCAGAATCAGAGTCAGAGACAGAGTCAGATTTAGAGTCAGAGTCAGAGTCAGAGTCAGAGTCAGAGTCAAAGTCAGAGTCTCATTCTCAGTCAAAGTAAGAGTCTCAGTCAGAGTCAAAGTCAGAGTCAGAGTCGGAGTCAGAGTCAGAGTCGGAGTCACAGTCAGAGTCAGATACAGAGTCAGAGTCAGAGTCAGATTCAGAGTCAGAGTCAGAGTCATAGTCAGAGTCAGAGTCAGAGTCAGAGTCAGAGTCAGAGTCAGGGTCAGAGTCAGAGTCAGAGTCAGAGTCAAAGTCAGAGTCTCATTCTCAGTCAAAGTAAGAGTCTCAGTCAGAGCCAAAGTCAGAGTCAGAGTCGGAGTCAGAGTCAGAGTCAGAGTCAGAGTCAGATTTAGAGTCGGAGTCAGCGTCAGAGTCAGAGTCAGAGTCAGAGTCAGAGTCAGAGTCAGAGTCGGAGTCAGCGTCAGAGTCAGAGTCAGAGTCGGAGTCAAAGTCAGAGTCAGAGTCAGAGACAGAGTCAGATTTAGAGTCAGAGTCAGAGTCAGAGTCAGAGTCAGAGTCAGAGTCGGAGTCAGCGTCAGAGTCAGAGTTAGAGTCAGAGTCAGAGTTAGAGTCAGAGTCAGAGTCGGAGTCAGAGTCAGAGTCAGGGTTGGACTCAGAGTCAAAGTCAGATTCAGAAACAGAGTCAGAGTCAGAGGCAAAGTCAGCGTCAGAGTCAGAGTCAGATACAGAGTCAGAGTCAGAGTCAGAGTCAGAGTCAGATTCAGAGTCACCGTCATGGAGACAGAGTCAGAGTCAGAGCGATAGTCACAGTCAGAGTTAGAGTCAGAGTCCGAGTCTGACTCAGAGTCAGAGTCAGAGTCAGAGTCAGAGTTAGAGTCAGAGTCCGAGTCTGACTCAGAGTCAGAGTCAGAGTCAGAGTCAGAGTCGACGTCAGAGTCAGAGTCAGAGACAGAGTCAGATTTAGAGTCAGAGTCAGAGTCAGAGTCAGAGTCGGAGTCAAAGTCAGAGTCTCAGTCTCAGTCAAAGTAAGAGTCTCAGTCAGAGTCAAAGTTAGAGTCAGAGTCGGAGTCAGAGTCAGAGTCAGAGTCAGAGTCAGAGTCAGAGTCGGAGTCAGCGTCAGAGTCAGAGTCAGAGTCGGAGTCAGAGTCACAGTCAGAGTCAAAGACAGAGTCAGATTTAGAGTCAGAGTCAGAGTCAGAGTCAGAGTCAGAGTCAGAGTCGGAGTCAGCGTCAGAGTCAGAGTCAGAGTCAGAGTCAGAGTTAGAGTCAGAGTCAGAGTCGGAGTCAGAGTCAGAGTCAGAGTTGGACTCAGAGTCAAAGTCAGATTCAGAAACAGAGTCAGAGTCAGAGTCAGATTCAGAGTCAGAGTCAGAGTCATAGTCAGAATCAGAGTCGGAGTCATGAAGTCAGAGTCAGAGTCAGAGTCGAGTCAGAGTCAAAGTCACAGTGATAAAGTCAGAGTCTGAGTCAGAGTCAGAGTCAGAATCGAAGTCAGAGTCGGAGTCAGAGTCAGAGTCAGAGTCAGAGTCAGAGTCGGAGTCAGAGTCAGAGTCATAGTCAGAGTCAGCGTCAGAGTCAGAGTCAGAGTCAGAGTCAGAGTCAGATACAGAGTCAGAGTCAGAGGCAGATTCGGAGTCAGAGTCAGAGTGATGGTCAGAGTCCGAGTCGGAGTCATGAAGTCAGAGTCAGAGTCATAGTCGAGTCAGAGTCAAAGTCACAGTGATAAAATCAGAGTCAGAGTCAAAGTAAGAGTTAAAGTCAGAGTCAGAATCGAAGTCAGAGTCGGAGTCAGAGTCAGAGTCAGAGTCAGAGTCAGAGTCGGAGTCAGAGTCGGAGTCAAAGTCAGAGTCTCAGTCAGAGTCAGAGTCAGAGTCGGAGTCAGCGTCAGAGTCAGAGTCAGAGTCAGAGTCATAGTCAGAGTCAGAGTCAGAGTCAGAGTCAGAGTCAGAGTCAGAGTTAGAGTCAGAGTCCGAGTCTGACTCAGAGTCAGAGTCAGATACAGAGTCAGAGTCAGAGTCAGAGTCAGAGTCGGAGTCATAGTCAGAGTCAGAGTCAGAGTCAGAGTTAGAGTCAGAGTCAGAGTCTGAGTCAGAGTCAGAGTCAAAGTCAGAGTCAGAGTCAGAGTCAGATACAGAGTCAGAGTCAGAGTCAGAGTCAGAGTCAGATTCAGAGTCACCGTCATGGAGACAGAGTCAGAGTCAGAGCGATAGTCACAGTCAGAGTTAGAGTCAGAGTCCGAGTCTGACTCAGAGTCAGAGTCAGAGTCAGAGTCAGAGTTAGAGTCAGAGTCCGAGTCTGACTCAGAGTCAGAGTCAGAGTCAGAGTCAGAGTCGACGTCAGAGTCAGAGTCAGAGACAGAGTCAGATTTAGAGTCAGAGTCAGAGTCAGAGTCAGAGTCGGAGTCAAAGTCAGAGTCTCAGTCAGAGTCAGAGTCAGAGTCGGAGTCAGCGTCAGAGTCAGAGTCAGAGTCAGAGTCATAGTCAGAGTCAGAGTCAGAGTCAGAGTCAGAGTCAGAGTCAGATTCGGAGTCAGAGTCAGAGTGATAGTCAGAGTCCGAGTCGGAGTCATGAAGTCAGAGTCAGAGTCATAGTCGAGTCAGAGTCAAAGTCACAGTGATAAAATCAGAGTCAGAGTCAAAGTAAGAGTTAGAGTCAGAGTCAGAATCGAAGTCAGAGTCAGAGTCAGAGTCAGAGTCAGAGTCAGAGTCAGAGTCGGAGTCAGAGTCGGAGTCAGAGTCAGAGTCAGGGTCAGAGTCAGAGTCAGATTTAAAGTCAGCGTCAGCGTCATGGATTCAGAGTCAGAGTCTGAGTCAGAGTCAGAGTAAGAGTCAGACTCATAGTCAGAGTCAGCGTCAGAGTCAGAGTCAGAGTCACAGTCAGAGTCAGATACAGAGTCAGAGTCAGAGTCAGATTCGGAGTCAGAGTCAGAGTCATAGTCAGAATCAGAGTCGGAGTCATGAAGTCAGAGTCAGAGTCAGAGTCGAGTCAGAGTCAAAGTCACAGTGATAAAGTCAGAGTCTGAGTCAGAGTCAGAGTCAGAATCGAAGTCAGAGTCGGAGTCAGAGTCAGAGTCAGAGTCAGAGTCAGAGTCGGAGTCAGAGTCAGAGTCATAGTCAGAGTCAGCGTCAGAGTCAGAGTCGGAGTCATAGTCAGAGTCAGAGTCAGAGTCAGAGTTAGAGTCAGAGTCAGAGTCTGAGTCAGAGTCAGAGTCAGAGTCAGAGTCAGATACAGAGTCAGAGTCAGAGTCAGAGTCAGAGTCAGAGTCAGAGTCAGAGTCAGAGTCAGATACAGAGTCAGAGTCAGAGTCAGATTCAGAGTCAAAGTCAGAGTCAGAGTCAGAGTCAGAGTCAGAGTCAGAGTCAGAGTCAGAGTCAGAGTCAGAGTCAGAGTCGGAGTCAGAATCAGAGTCAGAGACAGAGTCAGATTTAGAGTCGGAGTCAGAGTCAGAGTCAGAGTCAGAGTCAAAGTCAGAGTCTCATTCTCAGTCAAAGTAAGAGTCTCAGTCAGAGTCAAAGTCAGAGTCAGAGTCGGAGTCAGAGTCAGAGTCAGAGTCAGAGTCAGATTTAGAGTCGGAGTCAGCGTCAGAGTCAGAGTCAGAGTCAGAGTCAGAGTCAGAGTCAGAGTCGGAGTCAGCGTCAGAGTCAGAGTCAGAGTCGGAGTCAAAGTCAGAGTCAGAGTCATAGACAGAGTCAGATTTAGAGTCAGAGTCAGAGTCAGAGTCAGAGTCAGAGTCAGAGTCGGAGTCAGCGTCAGAGTCAGAGTTAGAGTCAGAGTCAGAGTTAGAGTCAGAGTCAGAGTCGGAGTCGGAGTCAGAGTCAGAGTCACAGTCAGAGTCAGATACAGAGTCAGAGTCAGAGTCAGATTCGGAGTCAGAGTCAGAGTCATAGTCAGAATCAGAGTCGGAGTCATGAAGTCAGAGTCAGAGTCAGAGTCGAGTCAGAGTCAAAGTCACAGTGATAAAGTCAGAGTCTGAGTCAGAGTCAGAGTCAGAATCGAAGTCAGAGTCGGAGTCAGAGTCAGAGTCAGAGTCAGAGTCAGAGTCGGAGTCAGAGTCAGAGTCATAGTCAGAGTCAGCGTCAGAGTCAGAGTCGGAGTCATAGTCAGAGTCAGAGTGAGAGTCAGAGTTAGAGTCAGAGTCAGAGTCTGAGTCAGAGTCAGAGTCAGAGTCAGAGTCAGATACAGAGTCAGAGTCAGAGTCAGAGTCAGAGTCAGAGTCAGAGTCAGAGTCAGAGTCAGATACAGAGTCAGAGTCAGAGTCAGATTCAGAGTCAAAGTCAGAGTCAGAGTCAGAGTCAGAGTCAGAGTCAGAGTCAGAGTCAGAGTCAGAGTCAGAGTCAGAGTCGGAGTCAGAATCAGAGTCAGAGACAGAGTCAGATTTAGAGTCAGAGTCAGAGTCAGAGTCAGAGTCAGAGTCAAAGTCAGAGTCTCATTCTCAGTCAAAGTAAGAGTCTCAGTCAGAGTCAAAGTCAGAGTCAGAGTCGGAGTCAGAGTCAGAGTCGGAGTCACAGTCAGAGTCAGATACAGAGTCAGAGTCAGAGTCAGATTCAGAGTCAGAGTCAGAGTCATAGTCAGAGTCAGAGTCAGAGTCAGAGTCAGAGTCAGAGTCAGGGTCAGAGTCAGAGTCAGAGTCAGAGTCAAAGTCAGAGTCTCATTCTCAGTCAAAGTAAGAGTCTCAGTCAGAGCCAAAGTCAGAGTCAGAGTCGGAGTCAGAGTCAGAGTCAGAGTCAGAGTCAGATTTAGAGTCGGAGTCAGCGTCAGAGTCAGAGTCAGAGTCAGAGTCAGAGTCAGAGTCAGAGTCGGAGTCAGCGTCAGAGTCAGAGTCAGAGTCGGAGTCAAAGTCAGAGTCAGAGTCAGAGACAGAGTCAGATTTAGAGTCAGAGTCAGAGTCAGAGTCAGAGTCAGAGTCAGAGTCGGAGTCAGCGTCAGAGTCAGAGTTAGAGTCAGAGTCAGAGTTAGAGTCAGAGTCAGAGTCGGAGTCAGAGTCAGAGTCAGGGTTGGACTCAGAGTCAAAGTCAGATTCAGAAACAGAGTCAGAGTCAGAGGCAAAGTCAGAGTCAGAGTCAGAGTCAGATACAGAGTCAGAGTCAGAGTCAGAGTCAGAGTCAGATTCAGAGTCACCGTCATGGAGACAGAGTCAGAGTCAGAGCGATAGTCACAGTCAGAGTTAGAGTCAGAGTCCGAGTCTGACTCAGAGTCAGAGTCAGAGTCAGAGTCAGAGTTAGAGTCAGAGTCCGAGTCTGACTCAGAGTCAGAGTCAGAGTCAGAGTCAGAGTCGACGTCAGAGTCAGAGTCAGAGACAGAGTCAGATTTAGAGTCAGAGTCAGAGTCAGAGTCAGAGTCGGAGTCAAAGTCAGAGTCTCAGTCTCAGTCAAAGTAAGAGTCTCAGTCAGAGTCAAAGTTAGAGTCAGAGTCGGAGTCAGAGTCAGAGTCAGAGTCAGAGTCAGAGTCAGAGTCGGAGTCAGCGTCAGAGTCAGAGTCAGAGTCGGAGTCAGAGTCACAGTCAGAGTCAAAGACAGAGTCAGATTTAGAGTCAGAGTCAGAGTCAGAGTCAGAGTCAGAGTCAGAGTCGGAGTCAGCGTCAGAGTCAGAGTCAGAGTCAGAGTCAGAGTTAGAGTCAGAGTCAGAGTCGGAGTCAGAGTCAGAGTCAGAGTTGGACTCAGAGTCAAAGTCAGATTCAGAAACAGAGTCAGAGTCAGAGTCAGATTCAGAGTCAGAGTCAGAGTCATAGTCAGAATCAGAGTCGGAGTCATGAAGTCAGAGTCAGAGTCAGAGTCGAGTCAGAGTCAAAGTCACAGTGATAAAGTCAGAGTCTGAGTCAGAGTCAGAGTCAGAATCGAAGTCAGAGTCGGAGTCAGAGTCAGAGTCAGAGTCAGAGTCAGAGTCGGAGTCAGAGTCAGAGTCATAGTCAGAGTCAGCGTCAGAGTCAGAGTCAGAGTCAGAGTCAGAGTCAGATACAGAGTCAGAGTCAGAGGCAGATTCGGAGTCAGAGTCAGAGTGATGGTCAGAGTCCGAGTCGGAGTCATGAAGTCAGAGTCAGAGTCATAGTCGAGTCAGAGTCAAAGTCACAGTGATAAAATCAGAGTCAGAGTCAAAGTAAGAGTTAAAGTCAGAGTCAGAATCGAAGTCAGAGTCGGAGTCAGAGTCAGAGTCAGAGTCAGAGTCAGAGTCGGAGTCAGAGTCGGAGTCAAAGTCAGAGTCTCAGTCAGAGTCAGAGTCAGAGTCGGAGTCAGCGTCAGAGTCAGAGTCAGAGTCAGAGTCATAGTCAGAGTCAGAGTCAGAGTCAGAGTCAGAGTCAGAGTCAGAGTTAGAGTCAGAGTCCGAGTCTGACTCAGAGTCAGAGTCAGATACAGAGTCAGAGTCAGAGTCAGAGTCAGAGTCGGAGTCATAGTCAGAGTCAGAGTCAGAGTCAGAGTTAGAGTCAGAGTCAGAGTCTGAGTCAGAGTCAGAGTCAAAGTCAGAGTCAGAGTCAGAGTCAGATACAGAGTCAGAGTCAGAGTCAGAGTCAGAGTCAGATTCAGAGTCACCGTCATGGAGACAGAGTCAGAGTCAGAGCGATAGTCACAGTCAGAGTTAGAGTCAGAGTCCGAGTCTGACTCAGAGTCAGAGTCAGAGTCAGAGTCAGAGTTAGAGTCAGAGTCCGAGTCTGACTCAGAGTCAGAGTCAGAGTCAGAGTCAGAGTCGACGTCAGAGTCAGAGTCAGAGACAGAGTCAGATTTAGAGTCAGAGTCAGAGTCAGAGTCAGAGTCGGAGTCAAAGTCAGAGTCTCAGTCAGAGTCAGAGTCAGAGTCGGAGTCAGCGTCAGAGTCAGAGTCAGAGTCAGAGTCATAGTCAGAGTCAGAGTCAGAGTCAGAGTCAGAGTCAGAGTCAGATTCGGAGTCAGAGTCAGAGTGATAGTCAGAGTCCGAGTCGGAGTCATGAAGTCAGAGTCAGAGTCATAGTCGAGTCAGAGTCAAAGTCACAGTGATAAAATCAGAGTCAGAGTCAAAGTAAGAGTTAGAGTCAGAGTCAGAATCGAAGTCAGAGTCAGAGTCAGAGTCAGAGTCAGAGTCAGAGTCAGAGTCGGAGTCAGAGTCGGAGTCAGAGTCAGAGTCAGGGTCAGAGTCAGAGTCAGATTTAAAGTCAGCGTCAGCGTCATGGATTCAGAGTCAGAGTCTGAGTCAGAGTCAGAGTAAGAGTCAGACTCATAGTCAGAGTCAGCGTCAGAGTCAGAGTCAGAGTCACAGTCAGAGTCAGATACAGAGTCAGAGTCAGAGTCAGATTCGGAGTCAGAGTCAGAGTCATAGTCAGAATCAGAGTCGGAGTCATGAAGTCAGAGTCAGAGTCAGAGTCGAGTCAGAGTCAAAGTCACAGTGATAAAGTCAGAGTCTGAGTCAGAGTCAGAGTCAGAATCGAAGTCAGAGTCGGAGTCAGAGTCAGAGTCAGAGTCAGAGTCAGAGTCGGAGTCAGAGTCAGAGTCATAGTCAGAGTCAGCGTCAGAGTCAGAGTCGGAGTCATAGTCAGAGTCAGAGTCAGAGTCAGAGTTAGAGTCAGAGTCAGAGTCTGAGTCAGAGTCAGAGTCAGAGTCAGAGTCAGATACAGAGTCAGAGTCAGAGTCAGAGTCAGAGTCAGAGTCAGAGTCAGAGTCAGAGTCAGATACAGAGTCAGAGTCAGAGTCAGATTCAGAGTCAAAGTCAGAGTCAGAGTCAGAGTCAGAGTCAGAGTCAGAGTCAGAGTCAGAGTCAGAGTCAGAGTCAGAGTCGGAGTCAGAATCAGAGTCAGAGACAGAGTCAGATTTAGAGTCGGAGTCAGAGTCAGAGTCAGAGTCAGAGTCAAAGTCAGAGTCTCATTCTCAGTCAAAGTAAGAGTCTCAGTCAGAGTCAAAGTCAGAGTCAGAGTCGGAGTCAGAGTCAGAGTCAGAGTCAGAGTCAGATTTAGAGTCGGAGTCAGCGTCAGAGTCAGAGTCAGAGTCAGAGTCAGAGTCAGAGTCAGAGTCGGAGTCAGCGTCAGAGTCAGAGTCAGAGTCGGAGTCAAAGTCAGAGTCAGAGTCATAGACAGAGTCAGATTTAGAGTCAGAGTCAGAGTCAGAGTCAGAGTCAGAGTCAGAGTCGGAGTCAGCGTCAGAGTCAGAGTTAGAGTCAGAGTCAGAGTTAGAGTCAGAGTCAGAGTCGGAGTCGGAGTCAGAGTCAGAGTTGGACTCAGAGTCAAAGTCAGATTCAGAAACAGAGTCAGAGTCAGAGTCAAAGTCAGAGTCAGAGTCAGAGTCAGATACAGAGTCAGAGTCAGAGTCAGAGTCAGAGTCAGATTCAGAGTCACCGTCATGGAGACAGAGTCAGAGTCAGAGCGATAGTCACAGTCAGAGTTAGAGTCAGAGTCCGAGTCTGACTCAGAGTCAGAGTCAGAGTCAGAGTCAGAGTTAGAGTCAGAGTCCGAGTCTGACTCAGAGTCAGAGTCAGAGTCAGAGTCAGAGTCGACGTCAGAGTCAGAGTCAGAGACAGAGTCAGATTTAGAGTCAGAGTCAGATTTAGAGTCAGAGTCAGAGTCAGAGTCAGAGTCGGAGTCAAAGTCAGAGTCTCAGTCTCAGTCAAAGTAAGAGTCTCAGTCAGAGTCAAAGTTAGAGTCAGAGTCGGAGTCAGAGTCAGAGTCAGAGTCAGAGTCAGAGTCAGAGTCGGAGTCAGCGTCAGAGTCAGAGTCAGAGTCGGAGTCAAAGTCGGAGTCAGAGTCAAAGACAGAGTCATAGTCAGAGTCAGCGTCAGAGTCAGAGTCGGAGTCATAGTCAGAGTCAGAGTCAGAGTCAGAGTTAGAGTCAGAGTCAGAGTCTGAGTCAGAGTCAGAGTCAGAGTCAGAGTCAGATACAGAGTCAGAGTCAGAGTCAGAGTCAGAGTCAGAGTCAGAGTCAGAGTCAGAGTCAGATACAGAGTCAGAGTCAGAGTCAGATTCAGAGTCAAAGTCAGAGTCAGAGTCAGAGTCAGAGTCAGAGTCAGAGTCAGAGTCAGAGTCAGAGTCAGAGTCAGAGTCGGAGTCAGAATCAGAGTCAGAGACAGAGTCAGATTTAGAGTCGGAGTCAGAGTCAGAGTCAGAGTCAGAGTCAAAGTCAGAGTCTCATTCTCAGTCAAAGTAAGAGTCTCAGTCAGAGTCAAAGTCAGAGTCAGAGTCGGAGTCAGAGTCAGAGTCAGAGTCAGAGTCAGATTTAGAGTCGGAGTCAGCGTCAGAGTCAGAGTCAGAGTCAGAGTCAGAGTCAGAGTCAGAGTCGGAGTCAGCGTCAGAGTCAGAGTCAGAGTCGGAGTCAAAGTCAGAGTCAGAGTCATAGACAGAGTCAGATTTAGAGTCAGAGTCAGAGTCAGAGTCAGAGTCAGAGTCAGAGTCGGAGTCAGCGTCAGAGTCAGAGTTAGAGTCAGAGTCAGAGTTAGAGTCAGAGTCAGAGTCGGAGTCGGAGTCAGAGTCAGAGTCACAGTCAGAGTCAGATACAGAGTCAGAGTCAGAGTCAGATTCGGAGTCAGAGTCAGAGTCATAGTCAGAATCAGAGTCGGAGTCATGAAGTCAGAGTCAGAGTCAGAGTCGAGTCAGAGTCAAAGTCACAGTGATAAAGTCAGAGTCTGAGTCAGAGTCAGAGTCAGAATCGAAGTCAGAGTCGGAGTCAGAGTCAGAGTCAGAGTCAGAGTCAGAGTCGGAGTCAGAGTCAGAGTCATAGTCAGAGTCAGCGTCAGAGTCAGAGTCGGAGTCATAGTCAGAGTCAGAGTGAGAGTCAGAGTTAGAGTCAGAGTCAGAGTCTGAGTCAGAGTCAGAGTCAGAGTCAGAGTCAGATACAGAGTCAGAGTCAGAGTCAGAGTCAGAGTCAGAGTCAGAGTCAGAGTCAGAGTCAGATACAGAGTCAGAGTCAGAGTCAGATTCAGAGTCAAAGTCAGAGTCAGAGTCAGAGTCAGAGTCAGAGTCAGAGTCAGAGTCAGAGTCAGAGTCAGAGTCAGAGTCGGAGTCAGAATCAGAGTCAGAGACAGAGTCAGATTTAGAGTCAGAGTCAGAGTCAGAGTCAGAGTCAGAGTCAAAGTCAGAGTCTCATTCTCAGTCAAAGTAAGAGTCTCAGTCAGAGTCAAAGTCAGAGTCAGAGTCGGAGTCAGAGTCAGAGTCGGAGTCACAGTCAGAGTCAGATACAGAGTCAGAGTCAGAGTCAGATTCAGAGTCAGAGTCAGAGTCATAGTCAGAGTCAGAGTCAGAGTCAGAGTCAGAGTCAGAGTCAGGGTCAGAGTCAGAGTCAGAGTCAGAGTCAAAGTCAGAGTCTCATTCTCAGTCAAAGTAAGAGTCTCAGTCAGAGCCAAAGTCAGAGTCAGAGTCGGAGTCAGAGTCAGAGTCAGAGTCAGAGTCAGATTTAGAGTCGGAGTCAGCGTCAGAGTCAGAGTCAGAGTCAGAGTCAGAGTCAGAGTCAGAGTCGGAGTCAGCGTCAGAGTCAGAGTCAGAGTCGGAGTCAAAGTCAGAGTCAGAGTCAGAGACAGAGTCAGATTTAGAGTCAGAGTCAGAGTCAGAGTCAGAGTCAGAGTCAGAGTCGGAGTCAGCGTCAGAGTCAGAGTTAGAGTCAGAGTCAGAGTTAGAGTCAGAGTCAGAGTCGGAGTCAGAGTCAGAGTCAGGGTTGGACTCAGAGTCAAAGTCAGATTCAGAAACAGAGTCAGAGTCAGAGGCAAAGTCAGAGTCAGAGTCAGAGTCAGATACAGAGTCAGAGTCAGAGTCAGAGTCAGAGTCAGATTCAGAGTCACCGTCATGGAGACAGAGTCAGAGTCAGAGCGATAGTCACAGTCAGAGTTAGAGTCAGAGTCCGAGTCTGACTCAGAGTCAGAGTCAGAGTCAGAGTCAGAGTTAGAGTCAGAGTCCGAGTCTGACTCAGAGTCAGAGTCAGAGTCAGAGTCAGAGTCGACGTCAGAGTCAGAGTCAGAGACAGAGTCAGATTTAGAGTCAGAGTCAGAGTCAGAGTCAGAGTCGGAGTCAAAGTCAGAGTCTCAGTCTCAGTCAAAGTAAGAGTCTCAGTCAGAGTCAAAGTTAGAGTCAGAGTCGGAGTCAGAGTCAGAGTCAGAGTCAGAGTCAGAGTCAGAGTCGGAGTCAGCGTCAGAGTCAGAGTCAGAGTCGGAGTCAGAGTCACAGTCAGAGTCAAAGACAGAGTCAGATTTAGAGTCAGAGTCAGAGTCAGAGTCAGAGTCAGAGTCAGAGTCGGAGTCAGCGTCAGAGTCAGAGTCAGAGTCAGAGTCAGAGTTAGAGTCAGAGTCAGAGTCGGAGTCAGAGTCAGAGTCAGAGTTGGACTCAGAGTCAAAGTCAGATTCAGAAACAGAGTCAGAGTCAGAGTCAGATTCAGAGTCAGAGTCAGAGTCATAGTCAGAATCAGAGTCGGAGTCATGAAGTCAGAGTCAGAGTCAGAGTCGAGTCAGAGTCAAAGTCACAGTGATAAAGTCAGAGTCTGAGTCAGAGTCAGAGTCAGAATCGAAGTCAGAGTCGGAGTCAGAGTCAGAGTCAGAGTCAGAGTCAGAGTCGGAGTCAGAGTCAGAGTCATAGTCAGAGTCAGCGTCAGAGTCAGAGTCAGAGTCAGAGTCAGAGTCAGATACAGAGTCAGAGTCAGAGGCAGATTCGGAGTCAGAGTCAGAGTGATGGTCAGAGTCCGAGTCGGAGTCATGAAGTCAGAGTCAGAGTCATAGTCGAGTCAGAGTCAAAGTCACAGTGATAAAATCAGAGTCAGAGTCAAAGTAAGAGTTAAAGTCAGAGTCAGAATCGAAGTCAGAGTCGGAGTCAGAGTCAGAGTCAGAGTCAGAGTCAGAGTCGGAGTCAGAGTCGGAGTCAAAGTCAGAGTCTCAGTCAGAGTCAGAGTCAGAGTCGGAGTCAGCGTCAGAGTCAGAGTCAGAGTCAGAGTCATAGTCAGAGTCAGAGTCAGAGTCAGAGTCAGAGTCAGAGTCAGAGTTAGAGTCAGAGTCCGAGTCTGACTCAGAGTCAGAGTCAGATACAGAGTCAGAGTCAGAGTCAGAGTCAGAGTCGGAGTCATAGTCAGAGTCAGAGTCAGAGTCAGAGTTAGAGTCAGAGTCAGAGTCTGAGTCAGAGTCAGAGTCAAAGTCAGAGTCAGAGTCAGAGTCAGATACAGAGTCAGAGTCAGAGTCAGAGTCAGAGTCAGATTCAGAGTCACCGTCATGGAGACAGAGTCAGAGTCAGAGCGATAGTCACAGTCAGAGTTAGAGTCAGAGTCCGAGTCTGACTCAGAGTCAGAGTCAGAGTCAGAGTCAGAGTTAGAGTCAGAGTCCGAGTCTGACTCAGAGTCAGAGTCAGAGTCAGAGTCAGAGTCGACGTCAGAGTCAGAGTCAGAGACAGAGTCAGATTTAGAGTCAGAGTCAGAGTCAGAGTCAGAGTCGGAGTCAAAGTCAGAGTCTCAGTCAGAGTCAGAGTCAGAGTCGGAGTCAGCGTCAGAGTCAGAGTCAGAGTCAGAGTCATAGTCAGAGTCAGAGTCAGAGTCAGAGTCAGAGTCAGAGTCAGATTCGGAGTCAGAGTCAGAGTGATAGTCAGAGTCCGAGTCGGAGTCATGAAGTCAGAGTCAGAGTCATAGTCGAGTCAGAGTCAAAGTCACAGTGATAAAATCAGAGTCAGAGTCAAAGTAAGAGTTAGAGTCAGAGTCAGAATCGAAGTCAGAGTCAGAGTCAGAGTCAGAGTCAGAGTCAGAGTCAGAGTCGGAGTCAGAGTCGGAGTCAGAGTCAGAGTCAGGGTCAGAGTCAGAGTCAGATTTAAAGTCAGCGTCAGCGTCATGGATTCAGAGTCAGAGTCTGAGTCAGAGTCAGAGTAAGAGTCAGACTCATAGTCAGAGTCAGCGTCAGAGTCAGAGTCAGAGTCACAGTCAGAGTCAGATACAGAGTCAGAGTCAGAGTCAGATTCGGAGTCAGAGTCAGAGTCATAGTCAGAATCAGAGTCGGAGTCATGAAGTCAGAGTCAGAGTCAGAGTCGAGTCAGAGTCAAAGTCACAGTGATAAAGTCAGAGTCTGAGTCAGAGTCAGAGTCAGAATCGAAGTCAGAGTCGGAGTCAGAGTCAGAGTCAGAGTCAGAGTCAGAGTCGGAGTCAGAGTCAGAGTCATAGTCAGAGTCAGCGTCAGAGTCAGAGTCGGAGTCATAGTCAGAGTCAGAGTCAGAGTCAGAGTTAGAGTCAGAGTCAGAGTCTGAGTCAGAGTCAGAGTCAGAGTCAGAGTCAGATACAGAGTCAGAGTCAGAGTCAGAGTCAGAGTCAGAGTCAGAGTCAGAGTCAGAGTCAGATACAGAGTCAGAGTCAGAGTCAGATTCAGAGTCAAAGTCAGAGTCAGAGTCAGAGTCAGAGTCAGAGTCAGAGTCAGAGTCAGAGTCAGAGTCAGAGTCAGAGTCGGAGTCAGAATCAGAGTCAGAGACAGAGTCAGATTTAGAGTCGGAGTCAGAGTCAGAGTCAGAGTCAGAGTCAAAGTCAGAGTCTCATTCTCAGTCAAAGTAAGAGTCTCAGTCAGAGTCAAAGTCAGAGTCAGAGTCGGAGTCAGAGTCAGAGTCAGAGTCAGAGTCAGATTTAGAGTCGGAGTCAGCGTCAGAGTCAGAGTCAGAGTCAGAGTCAGAGTCAGAGTCAGAGTCGGAGTCAGCGTCAGAGTCAGAGTCAGAGTCGGAGTCAAAGTCAGAGTCAGAGTCATAGACAGAGTCAGATTTAGAGTCAGAGTCAGAGTCAGAGTCAGAGTCAGAGTCAGAGTCGGAGTCAGCGTCAGAGTCAGAGTTAGAGTCAGAGTCAGAGTTAGAGTCAGAGTCAGAGTCGGAGTCGGAGTCAGAGTCAGAGTTGGACTCAGAGTCAAAGTCAGATTCAGAAACAGAGTCAGAGTCAGAGTCAAAGTCAGAGTCAGAGTCAGAGTCAGATACAGAGTCAGAGTCAGAGTCAGAGTCAGAGTCAGATTCAGAGTCACCGTCATGGAGACAGAGTCAGAGTCAGAGCGATAGTCACAGTCAGAGTTAGAGTCAGAGTCCGAGTCTGACTCAGAGTCAGAGTCAGAGTCAGAGTCAGAGTTAGAGTCAGAGTCCGAGTCTGACTCAGAGTCAGAGTCAGAGTCAGAGTCAGAGTCGACGTCAGAGTCAGAGTCAGAGACAGAGTCAGATTTAGAGTCAGAGTCAGATTTAGAGTCAGAGTCAGAGTCAGAGTCAGAGTCGGAGTCAAAGTCAGAGTCTCAGTCTCAGTCAAAGTAAGAGTCTCAGTCAGAGTCAAAGTTAGAGTCAGAGTCGGAGTCAGAGTCAAAGTCAGAGTCAGAGTCAGAGTCAGAGTCGGAGTCAGCGTCAGAGTCAGAGTCAGAGTCGGAGTCAAAGTCGGAATCAGAGTCAAAGACAGAGTCAGATTTAGAGTCAGAGTCAAAGTCAGTGTCAGAGTCAGAGTCAGAGTCGGAGTCAGCGTCAGAGTCAGAGTCAGAGTCAGAGTCAGAGTTAGAGTCAGAGTCAGAGTCGGAGTCAGAGTCAGAGTCAGAGTTGGACTCAGAGTCAAAGTCAGATTCAGAAACAGAGTCAGAGTCAGAGTCAGATTCAGAGTCAGAGTCAGAGTCATAGTCAGAATCAGAGTCGGAGTCATGAAGTCAGAGTCAGAGTCAGAGTCGAGTCAGAGTCAAAGTCACAGTGATAAAGTCAGAGTCTGAGTCAGGGTCAGAGTCAGAATCGAAGTCAGAGTCGGAGTCAGAGTCAGAGTCAGAGTCAGAGTCAGAGTCGGAGTCAGAGTCAGAGTCATAGTCAGAGTCAGCGTCAGAGTCAGAGTCAGAGTCAGAGTCAGAGTCAGAGTCAGAGTCGGAGTCAGAGTCAGAGTCATAGTCAGAGTCAGCGTCAGAGTCAGAGTCGGAGTCATAGTCAGAGTCAGAGTCAGAGTCAGAGTTAGAGTCAGAGTCAGAGTCTGAGTCAGAGTCAGAGTCAGAGTCAGAGTCAGATACAGAGTCAGAGTCAGAGTCAGAGTCAGAGTCAGAGTCAGAGTCAGAGTCAGAGTCAGAGTCAGAGTTGGACTCAGAGTCAAAGTCAGATTCAGAAACAGAGTCAGAGTCAGAGTCAGATTCAGAGTCAGAGTCAGAGTCATAGTCAGAATCAGAGTCGGAGTCATGAAGTCAGAGTCAGAGTCAGAGTCGAGTCAGAGTCAAAGTCACAGTGATAAAGTCAGAGTCTGAGTCAGAGTCAGAGTCAGAATCGAAGTCAGAGTCAGAGTCGAGTCAGAGTCAAAGTCACAGTGATAAAGTCAGAGTCTGAGTCAGAGTCAGAGTCAGAATCGAAGTCAGAGTCGGAGTCAGAGTCAGAGTCAGAGTCAGAGTCAGAGTCGGAGTCAGAGTCAGAGTCATAGTCAGAGTCAGCGTCAGAGTCAGAGTCGGAGTCATAGTCAGAGTCAGAGTCAGAGTCAGAGTTAGAGTCAGAGTCAGAGTCTGAGTCAGAGTCAGAGTCAGAGTCAGAGTCAGATACAGAGTCAGAGGCAGAGTCAGAGTCAGAGTCAGAGTCAGAGTCAGAGTCAGAGTCAGATACAGAGTCAGAGTCAGAGTCAGATTCAGAGTCAGAGTCAGAGTCAGAGTCAGAGTCAGAGTCAGAGTCAGAGTCAGAGTCAGAGTCAGAGTCAGAGTCAGAGTCGGAGTCAGAATCAGAGTCAGAGACAGAGTCAGATTTAGAGTCGGAGTCAGAGTCAGAGTCAGAGTCAGAGTCAAAGTCAGAGTCTCATTCTCAGTCAAAGTAAGAGTCTCAGTCAGAGTCAAAGTCAGAGTCAGAGTCGGAGTCAGAGTCAGAGTCAGAGTCAGAGTCAGATTTAGAGTCGGAGTCAGCGTCAGAGTCAGAGTCAGAGTCAGAGTCAGAGTCAGAGTCAGAGTCGGAGTCAGCGTCAGAGTCAGAGTCAGAGTCGGAGTCAAAGTCAGAGTCAGAGTCAGAGACAGAGTCAGATTTAGAGTCAGAGTCAGAGTCAGAGTCAGAGTCAGAGTCAGAGTCGGAGTCAGCGTCAGAGTCAGAGTTAGAGTCAGAGTCAGAGTTAGAGTCAGAGTCAGAGTCGGAGTCAGAGTCAGAGTCAGAGTTGGACTCAGAGTCAAAGTCAGATTCAGAAACAGAGTCAGAGTCAGAGTCAAAGTCAGAGTCAGAGTCAGAGTCAGATACAGAGTCAGAGTCAGAGTCAGAGTCAGAGTCAGATTCAGAGTCACCGTCATGGAGACAGAGTCAGAGTCAGAGCGATAGTCACAGTCAGAGTTAGAGTCAGAGTCCGAGTCTGACTCAGAGTCAGAGTCAGAGTCAGAGTCAGAGTTAGAGTCAGAGTCCGAGTCTGACTCAGAGTCAGAGGCAGAGTCAGAGTCAGAGTCGACGTCAGAGTCAGAGTCAGAGACAGAGTCAGATTTAGAGTCAGAGTCAGAGTCAGAGTCAGAGTCGGAGTCAAAGTCAGAGTCTCAGTATCAGTCAAAGTAAGAGTCTCAGTCAGAGTCAAAGTTAGAGTCAGAGTCAGAGTCGGAGTCATAGTCAGAGTCAGAGTCAGAGTCAGACTTAGAGTCAGAGTCAGAGTCTGAGTCAGAGTCAGAGTCAGAGTCAGAGTCAGATACAGAGTCAGAGTCAGAGTTAGAGTCAGAGTCAGAGTCAGAGTCAGAGTCAGAGTCAGATACAGAGTCAGAGTCAGAGTCAGATTCAGAGTCAAAGTCAGAGTCAGAGTCAGAGTCAGAGTCCGAGTCAGAGTCAGAGTCAGAGTCAGATTCAGAGTCACCGTCATGGAGACAGAGTCAGAGTCAGAGCGATAGTCACAGTCAGAGTTAGAGTCAGAGTCCGAGTCTGACTCAGAGTCAGAGTCAGAGTCAGAGTCAGAGTTAGAGTCAGAGTCCGAGTCTGACTCAGACTCAGAGTCAGAGTCAGAGTCAGAGTCGACGTCAGAGTCAGAGTCAGAGACAGAGTCAGATTTAGAGTCAGAGTCAGAGTCAGAGTCAGAGTCGGAGTCAAAGTCAGAGTCTCAGTCTCAGTCAAAGTAAGAGTCTCAGTCAGAGTCAAAGTTAGAGTCAGAGTCGGAGTCAGAGTCAGAGTCAGAGTCAGAGTCAGAGTCAGAGTCGGAGTCAGCGTCAGAGTCAGAGTCAGAGTCGGAGTCAAAGTCGGAGTCAGAGTCAAAGACAGAGTCAGATTTAGAGTCAGAGTCAGAGTCAGAGTCAGAGTCAGAGTCAGAGTCGGAGTCAGCGTCAGAGTCAGAGTCAGAGTCAGAGTCAGAGTTAGAGTCAGAGTCAGAGTCGGAGTCAGAGTCAGAGTCAGAGTTGGACTCAGAGTCAAAGTCAGATTCAGAAACAGAGTCAGAGTCAGAGTCAGATTCAGAGTCAGAGTCAGAGTCATAGTCAGAATCAGAGTCGGAGTCATGAAGTCAGAGTCAGAGTGAGAGTCGAGTCAGAGTCAAAGTCACAGTGATAAAGTCAGAGTCAGAGTCAGAGTCAGAGTCAGAATCGAAGTCAGAGTCGGAGTCAGAGTCAGAGTCAGAGTCAGAGTCAGAGTCGGAGTCAGAGTCAGAGTCATAGTCAGAGTCAGCGTCAGAGTCAGAGTCAGAGTCAGAGTCAGAGTCAGAGTCAGAGTCGGAGTCAGAGTCAGAGTCATAGTCAGAGTCAGCGTCAGAGTCAGAGTCAGAGTCAGAGTCAGAGTCAGAGTCAGAGTCGGAGTCAGAGTCAGAGTCATAGTCAGAGTCAGCGTCAGAGTCAGAGTCGGAGTCATAGTCAGAGTCAGAGTCAGAGTCAGAGTTAGAGTCAGAGTCAGAGTCTGAGTCAGAGTCAGAGTCAGAGTCAGAGTCAGATACAGAGTCAGAGTCAGAGTCAGAGTCAGAGTCAGAGTCAGAGTCAGAGTCAGAGTCAGAGTCAGAGTTGGACTCAGAGTCAAAGTCAGATTCAGAAACAGAGTCAGAGTCAGAGTCAGATTCAGAGTCAGAGTCAGAGTCATAGTCAGAATCAGAGTCGCAGTCATAAAGTCAGAGTCAGAGTCAGAGTCGAGTCAGAGTCAAAGTCACAGTGATAAAGTCAGAGTCTGAGTCAGAGTCAGAGTCAGAATCGAAGTCAGAGTCAGAGTCGAGTCAGAGTCAAAGTCACAGTGATAAAGTCAGAGTCTGAGTCAGAGTCAGAGTCAGAATCGAAGTCAGAGTCGGAGTCAGAGTCAGAGTCAGAGTCAGAGTCAGAGTCGGAGTCAGAGTCAGAGTCATAGTCAGAGTCAGCGTCAGAGTCAGAGTCGGAGTCATAGTCAGAGTCAGAGTCAGAGTCAGAGTTAGAGTCAGAGTCAGAGTCGGAGTCAGAGTCAGAGTCAGAGTCAGAGTCAGATACAGAGTCAGAGTCAGAGTCAGAGTCAGAGTCAGAGTCAGAGTCAGAGTCAGAGTCAGATACAGAGTCAGAGTCAGAGTCAGATTCAGAGTCAGAGTCAGAGTCAGAGTCAGAGTCAGAGTCAGAGTCAGAGTCAGAGTCAGAGTCAGAGTCAGAGTCGGAGTCAGAATCAGAGTCAGAGACAGAGTCAGATTTAGAGTCGGAGTCAGAGTCAGAGTCAGAGTCAGAGTCAAAGTCAGAGTCTCATTCTCAGTCAAAGTAAGAGTCTCAGTCAGAGTCAAAGTCAGAGTCAGAGTCGGAGTCAGAGTCAGAGTCAGAGTCAGAGTCAGATTTAGAGTCGGAGTCAGCGTCAGAGTCAGAGTCAGAGTCAGAGTCAGAGTCAGAGTCAGAGTCGGAGTCAGCGTCAGAGTCAGAGTCAGAGTCGGAGTCAAAGTCAGAGTCAGAGTCAGAGACAGAGTCAGATTTAGAGTCAGAGTCAGAGTCAGAGTCAGAGTCAGAGTCAGAGTCGGAGTCAGCGTCAGAGTCAGAGTTAGAGTCAGAGTCAGAGTTAGAGTCAGAGTCAGAGTCGGAGTCAGAGTCAGAGTCAGAGTTGGACTCAGAGTCAAAGTCAGATTCAGAAACAGAGTCAGAGTCAGAGTCAAAGTCAGAGTCAGAGTCAGAGTCAGATACAGAGTCAGAGTCAGAGTCAGAGTCAGAGTCAGATTCAGAGTCACCGTCATGGAGACAGAGTCAGAGTCAGAGCGATAGTCACAGTCAGAGTTAGAGTCAGAGTCCG
This sequence comes from Tenthredo distinguenda, assembly GCA_947538915.1. NCBI lineage: Eukaryota > Metazoa > Arthropoda > Insecta > Hymenoptera > Tenthredinidae > Tenthredo > Tenthredo distinguenda. Next base: position 165,672 of record CANNYR010000054.1, on the reverse strand, counting down.
AGTCTGACTCAGAGTCAGAGTCAGAGTCAGAGTCAGAGTTAGAGTCAGAGTCCGAGTCTGACTCAGAGTCAGAGGCAGAGTCAGAGTCAGAGTCGACGTCAGAGTCAGAGTCAGAGACAGAGTCAGATTTAGAGTCAGAGTCAGAGTCAGAGTCAGAGTCGGAGTCAAAGTCAGAGTCTCAGTCCCAGTCAAAGTAAGAGTCTCAGTCAGAGTCAAAGTTAGAGTCAGAGTCAGAGTCGGAGTCATAGTCAGAGTCAGAGTCAGAGTCAGACTTAGAGTCAGAGTCAGAGTCTGAGTCAGAGTCAGAGTCAGAGTCAGAGTCAGATACAGAGTCAGAGTCAGGGTCAGAGTCAGAGTCAGAGTCAGAGTCAGAGTCAGAGTCAGATACAGAGTCAGAGTCAGAGTCAGATTCAGAGTCAAAGTCAGAGTCAGAGTCAGAGTCAGAGTCAAAGTCAGAGTCAGAGTCAGAGTCAGAGTCAGAGTCAGAGTCGGAGTCAGAATCAGAGTCAGAGACAGAGTCAGATTTAGAGTCGGAGTCAGAGTCAGAGTCAGAGTCAGAGTCAAAGTCAGAGTCTCATTCTCAGTCAAAGTAAGAGTCTCAGTCAGAGTCAAAGTCAGAGTCAGAGTCGGAGTCAGAGTCAGAGTCAGAGTCAGAGTCAGAGTTGGACTCAGAGTCAAAGTCAGATTCAGAAACAGAGTCAGAGTCAGAGTCAAAGTCAGAGTCAGAGTCAGAGTCAGATACAGAGTCAGAGTCAGAGTCAGAGTCAGAGTCAGATTCAGAGTCACCGTCATGGAGACAGAGTCAGAAACAGAGCGATAGTCACAGTCAGAGTTAGAGTCAGAGTCCGAGTCTGACTCAGAGTCAGAGTCAGAGTCAGAGTCAGAGTTAGAGTCAGAGTCCGAGTCTGACTCAGACTCAGAGTCAGAGTCAGAGTCAGAGTCGACGTCAGAGTCAGAGTCAGAGACAGAGTCAGATTTAGAGTCAGAGTCAGAGTCAGAGTCAGAGTCGGAGTCAAAGTCAGAGTCTCAGTCTCAGTCAAAGTAAGAGTCTCAGTCAGAGTCAAAGTTAGAGTCAGAGTCGGAGTCAGAGTCAGAGTCAGAGTCAGAGTCAGAGTCAGAGTCGGAGTCAGCGTCAGAGTCAGAGTCAGAGTCGGAGTCAAAGTCGGAGTCAGAGTCAAAGACAGAGTCAGATTTAGAGTCAGAGTCAGAGTCAGAGTCAGAGTCAGAGTCAGAGTCGGAGTCAGCGTCAGAGTCAGAGTCAGAGTCAGAGTCAGAGTTAGAGTCAGAGTCAGAGTCGGAGTCAGAGTCAGAGTCAGAGTTGGACTCAGAGTCAAAGTCAGATTCAGAAACAGAGTCAGAGTCAGAGTCAGATTCAGAGTCAGAGTCAGAGTCATAGTCAGAATCAGAGTCGGAGTCATGAAGTCAGAGTCAGAGTGAGAGTCGAGTCAGAGTCAAAGTCACAGTGATAAAGTCAGAGTCAGAGTCAGAGTCAGAGTCAGAATCGAAGTCAGAGTCGGAGTCAGAGTCAGAATCAGAGTCAGAGTCAGAGTCGGAGTCAGAGTCAGAGTCATAGTCAGAGTCAGCGTCAGAGTCAGAGTCAGAGTCAGAGTCAGAGTCAGAGTCAGAGTCGGAGTCAGAGTCAGAGTCATAGTCAGAGTCAGCGTCAGAGTCAGAGTCAGAGTCAGAGTCAGAGTCAGAGTCAGAGTCGGAGTCAGAGTCAGAGTCATAGTCAGAGTCAGCGTCAGAGTCAGAGTCGGAGTCATAGTCAGAGTCAGAGTCAGAGTCAGAGTCAGAGTTAGAGTCAGAGTCAGAGTCTGAGTCAGAGTCAGAGTCAGAGTCAGAGTCAGATACAGAGTCAGAGTCAGAGTCAGAGTCAGAGTCAGAGTCAGAGTCAGAGTCAGAGTCAGAGTCAGAGTTGGACTCAGAGTCAAAGTCAGATTCAGAAACAGAGTCAGAGTCAGAGTCAGATTCAGAGTCAGAGTCAGAGTCATAGTCAGAATCAGAGTCGGAGTCATAAAGTCAGAGTCAGAGTCAGAGTCGAGTCAGAGTCAAAGTCACAGTGATAAAGTCAGAGTCTGAGTCAGAGTCAGAGTCAGAATCGAAGTCAGAGTCAGAGTCGAGTCAGAGTCAAAGTCACAGTGATAAAGTCAGAGTCTGAGTCAGAGTCAGAGTCAGAATCGAAGTCAGAGTCGGAGTCAGAGTCAGAGTCAGAGTCAGAGTCAGAGTCGGAGTCAGAGTCAGAGTCATAGTCAGAGTCAGCGTCAGAGTCAGAGTCGGAGTCATAGTCAGAGTCAGAGTCAGAGTCAGAGTTAGAGTCAGAGTCAGAGTCTGAGTCAGAGTCAGAGTCAGAGTCAGAGTCAGATACAGAGTCAGAGTCAGAGTCAGAGTCAGAGTCAGAGTCAGAGTCAGAGTCAGAGTCAGATACAGAGTCAAAGTCAGAGTCAGATTCAGAGTCAGAGTCAGAGTCAGAGTCAGAGTCAGAGTCAGAGTCAGAGTCAGAGTCAGAGTCAGAGTCAGAGTCGGAGTCAGAATCAGAGTCAGAGACAGAGTCAGATTTAGAGTCGGAGTCAGAGTCAGAGTCAGAGTCAGAGTCAGAGTCAGAGTTAGAGTCAGAGTCCGAGTCTGACTCAGACTCAGAGTCAGAGTCAGAGTCAGAGTCGACGTCAGAGTCAGAGTCAGAGACAGAGTCAGATTTAGAGTCAGAGTCAGAGTCAGAGTCAGAGTCGGAGTCAAAGTCAGAGTCTCAGTCTCAGTCAAAGTAAGAGTCTCAGTCAGAGTCAAAGTTAGAGTCAGAGTCGGAGTCAGAGTCAGAGTCAGAGTCAGAGTCAGAGTCAGAGTCGGAGTCAGCGTCAGAGTCAGAGTCAGAGTCGGAGTCAAAGTCGGAGTCAGAGTCAAAGACAGAGTCAGATTTAGAGTCAGAGTCAGAGTCAGAGTCAGAGTCAGAGTCAGAGTCGGAGTCAGCGTCAGAGTCAGAGTCAGAGTCAGAGTCAGAGTTAGAGTCAGAGTCAGAGTCGGAGTCAGAGTCAGAGTCAGAGTTGGACTCAGAGTCAAAGTCAGATTCAGAAACAGAGTCAGAGTCAGAGTCAGATTCAGAGTCAGAGTCAGAGTCATAGTCAGAATCAGAGTCGGAGTCATGAAGTCAGAGTCAGAGTGAGAGTCGAGTCAGAGTCAAAGTCACAGTGATAAAGTCAGAGTCAGAGTCAGAGTCAGAGTCAGAATCGAAGTCAGAGTCGGAGTCAGAGTCAGAGTCAGAGTCAGAGTCAGAGTCGGAGTCAGAGTCAGAGTCATAGTCAGAGTCAGCGTCAGAGTCAGAGTCAGAGTCAGAGTCAGAGTCAGAGTCAGAGTCGGAGTCAGAGTCAGAGTCATAGTCAGAGTCAGCGTCAGAGTCAGAGTCAGAGTCAGAGTCAGAGTCAGAGTCAGAGTCGGAGTCAGAGTCAGAGTCATAGTCAGAGTCAGCGTCAGAGTCAGAGTCGGAGTCATAGTCAGAGTCAGAGTCAGAGTCAGAGTTAGAGTCAGAGTCAGAGTCTGAGTCAGAGTCAGAGTCAGAGTCAGAGTCAGATACAGAGTCAGAGTCAGAGTCAGAGTCAGAGTCAGAGTCAGAGTCAGAGTCAGAGTCATAGTCAGAGTCAGCGTCAGAGTCAGAGTCAGAGTCAGAGTCAGAGTCAGATACAGAGTCAGAGTCAGAGGCAGATTCGGAGTCAGAGTCAGAGTGATGGTCAGAGTCCGAGTCGGAGTCATGAAGTCAGAGTCAGAGTCATAGTCGAGTCAGAGTCAAAGTCACAGTGATAAAATCAGAGTCAGAGTCAAAGTAAGAGTTAAAGTCAGAGTCAGAATCGAAGTCAGAGTCGGAGTCAGAGTCAGAGTCAGAGTCAGAGTCAGAGTCGGAGTCAGAGTCGGAGTCAAAGTCAGAGTCTCAGTCAGAGTCAGATTCAGAGTCGGAGTCAGCGTCAGAGTCAGAGTCAGAGTCAGAGTCATAGTCAGAGTCAGAGTCAGAGTCAGAGTCAGAGTCAGAGTCAGAGTTAGAGTCAGAGTCCGAGTCTGACTCAGAGTCAGAGTCAGATACAGAGTCAGAGTCAGAGTCAGAGTCAGAGTCGGAGTCATAGTCAGAGTCAGAGTCAGAGTCAGAGTTAGAGTCAGAGTCAGAGTCTGAGTCAGAGTCAGAGTCAAAGTCAGAGTCAGAGTCAGAGTCAGATACAGAGTCAGAGTCAGAGTCAGAGTCAGAGTCAGATTCAGAGTCACCGTCATGGAGACAGAGTCAGAGTCAGAGCGATAGTCACAGTCAGAGTTAGAGTCAGAGTCCGAGTCTGACTCAGAGTCAGAGTCAGAGTCAGAGTCAGAGTTAGAGTCAGAGTCCGAGTCTGACTCAGAGTCAGAGTCAGAGTCAGAGTCAGAGTCGACGTCAGAGTCAGAGTCAGAGACAGAGTCAGATTTAGAGTCAGAGTCAGAGTCAGAGTCAGAGTCGGAGTCAAAGTCAGAGTCTCAGTCAGAGTCAGAGTCAGAGTCGGAGTCAGCGTCAGAGTCAGAGTCAGAGTCAGAGTCATAGTCAGAGTCAGAGTCAGAGTCAGAGTCAGAGTCAGAGTCAGATTCGGAGTCAGAGTCAGAGTGATAGTCAGAGTCCGAGTCGGAGTCATGAAGTCAGAGTCAGAGTCATAGTCGAGTCAGAGTCAAAGTCACAGTGATAAAATCAGAGTCAGAGTCAAAGTAAGAGTTAGAGTCAGAGTCAGAATCGAAGTCAGAGTCAGAGTCAGAGTCAGAGTCAGAGTCAGAGTCAGAGTCGGAGTCAGAGTCGGAGTCAGAGTCAGAGTCAGGGTCAGAGTCAGAGTCAGATTTAAAGTCAGCGTCAGCGTCATGGATTCAGAGTCAGAGTCTGAGTCAGAGTCAGAGTAAGAGTCAGACTCATAGTCAGAGTCAGCGTCAGAGTCAGAGTCAGAGTCACAGTCAGAGTCAGATACAGAGTCAGAGTCAGAGTCAGATTCGGAGTCAGAGTCAGAGTCATAGTCAGAATCAGAGTCGGAGTCATGAAGTCAGAGTCAGAGTCAGAGTCGAGTCAGAGTCAAAGTCACAGTGATAAAGTCAGAGTCTGAGTCAGAGTCAGAGTCAGAATCGAAGTCAGAGTCGGAGTCAGAGTCAGAGTCAGAGTCAGAGTCAGAGTCGGAGTCAGAGTCAGAGTCATAGTCAGAGTCAGCGTCAGAGTCAGAGTCGGAGTCATAGTCAGAGTCAGAGTCAGAGTCAGAGTTAGAGTCAGAGTCAGAGTCTGAGTCAGAGTCAGAGTCAGAGTCAGAGTCAGATACAGAGTCAGAGTCAGAGTCAGAGTCAGAGTCAGAGTCAGAGTCAGAGTCAGAGTCAGATACAGAGTCAGAGTCAGAGTCAGATTCAGAGTCAAAGTCAGAGTCAGAGTCAGAGTCAGAGTCAGAGTCAGAGTCAGAGTCAGAGTCAGAGTCAGAGTCAGAGTCGGAGTCAGAATCAGAGTCAGAGACAGAGTCAGATTTAGAGTCGGAGTCAGAGTCAGAGTCAGAGTCAGAGTCAAAGTCAGAGTCTCATTCTCAGTCAAAGTAAGAGTCTCAGTCAGAGTCAAAGTCAGAGTCAGAGTCGGAGTCAGAGTCAGAGTCAGAGTCAGAGTCAGATTTAGAGTCGGAGTCAGCGTCAGAGTCAGAGTCAGAGTCAGAGTCAGAGTCAGAGTCAGAGTCGGAGTCAGCGTCAGAGTCAGAGTCAGAGTCGGAGTCAAAGTCAGAGTCAGAGTCATAGACAGAGTCAGATTTAGAGTCAGAGTCAGAGTCAGAGTCAGAGTCAGAGTCAGAGTCGGAGTCAGCGTCAGAGTCAGAGTTAGAGTCAGAGTCAGAGTTAGAGTCAGAGTCAGAGTCGGAGTCGGAGTCAGAGTCAGAGTTGGACTCAGAGTCAAAGTCAGATTCAGAAACAGAGTCAGAGTCAGAGTCAAAGTCAGAGTCAGAGTCAGAGTCAGATACAGAGTCAGAGTCAGAGTCAGAGTCAGAGTCAGATTCAGAGTCACCGTCATGGAGACAGAGTCAGAGTCAGAGCGATAGTCACAGTCAGAGTTAGAGTCAGAGTCCGAGTCTGACTCAGAGTCAGAGTCAGAGTCAGAGTCAGAGTTAGAGTCAGAGTCCGAGTCTGACTCAGAGTCAGAGTCAGAGTCAGAGTCAGAGTCGACGTCAGAGTCAGAGTCAGAGACAGAGTCAGATTTAGAGTCAGAGTCAGATTTAGAGTCAGAGTCAGAGTCAGAGTCAGAGTCGGAGTCAAAGTCAGAGTCTCAGTCTCAGTCAAAGTAAGAGTCTCAGTCAGAGTCAAAGTTAGAGTCAGAGTCGGAGTCAGAGTCAAAGTCAGAGTCAGAGTCAGAGTCAGAGTCGGAGTCAGCGTCAGAGTCAGAGTCAGAGTCGGAGTCAAAGTCGGAATCAGAGTCAAAGACAGAGTCAGATTTAGAGTCAGAGTCAAAGTCAGTGTCAGAGTCAGAGTCAGAGTCGGAGTCAGCGTCAGAGTCAGAGTCAGAGTCAGAGTCAGAGTTAGAGTCAGAGTCAGAGTCGGAGTCAGAGTCAGAGTCAGAGTTGGACTCAGAGTCAAAGTCAGATTCAGAAACAGAGTCAGAGTCAGAGTCAGATTCAGAGTCAGAGTCAGAGTCATAGTCAGAATCAGAGTCGGAGTCATGAAGTCAGAGTCAGAGTCAGAGTCGAGTCAGAGTCAAAGTCACAGTGATAAAGTCAGAGTCTGAGTCAGGGTCAGAGTCAGAATCGAAGTCAGAGTCGGAGTCAGAGTCAGAGTCAGAGTCAGAGTCAGAGTCGGAGTCAGAGTCAGAGTCATAGTCAGAGTCAGCGTCAGAGTCAGAGTCAGAGTCAGAGTCAGAGTCAGAGTCAGAGTCGGAGTCAGAGTCAGAGTCATAGTCAGAGTCAGCGTCAGAGTCAGAGTCGGAGTCATAGTCAGAGTCAGAGTCAGAGTCAGAGTTAGAGTCAGAGTCAGAGTCTGAGTCAGAGTCAGAGTCAGAGTCAGAGTCAGATACAGAGTCAGAGTCAGAGTCAGAGTCAGAGTCAGAGTCAGAGTCAGAGTCAGAGTCAGAGTCAGAGTTGGACTCAGAGTCAAAGTCAGATTCAGAAACAGAGTCAGAGTCAGAGTCAGATTCAGAGTCAGAGTCAGAGTCATAGTCAGAATCAGAGTCGGAGTCATGAAGTCAGAGTCAGAGTCAGAGTCGAGTCAGAGTCAAAGTCACAGTGATAAAGTCAGAGTCTGAGTCAGAGTCAGAGTCAGAATCGAAGTCAGAGTCAGAGTCGAGTCAGAGTCAAAGTCACAGTGATAAAGTCAGAGTCTGAGTCAGAGTCAGAGTCAGAATCGAAGTCAGAGTCGGAGTCAGAGTCAGAGTCAGAGTCAGAGTCAGAGTCGGAGTCAGAGTCAGAGTCATAGTCAGAGTCAGCGTCAGAGTCAGAGTCGGAGTCATAGTCAGAGTCAGAGTCAGAGTCAGAGTTAGAGTCAGAGTCAGAGTCTGAGTCAGAGTCAGAGTCAGAGTCAGAGTCAGATACAGAGTCAGAGGCAGAGTCAGAGTCAGAGTCAGAGTCAGAGTCAGAGTCAGAGTCAGATACAGAGTCAGAGTCAGAGTCAGATTCAGAGTCAGAGTCAGAGTCAGAGTCAGAGTCAGAGTCAGAGTCAGAGTCAGAGTCAGAGTCAGAGTCAGAGTCAGAGTCGGAGTCAGAATCAGAGTCAGAGACAGAGTCAGATTTAGAGTCGGAGTCAGAGTCAGAGTCAGAGTCAGAGTCAAAGTCAGAGTCTCATTCTCAGTCAAAGTAAGAGTCTCAGTCAGAGTCAAAGTCAGAGTCAGAGTCGGAGTCAGAGTCAGAGTCAGAGTCAGAGTCAGATTTAGAGTCGGAGTCAGCGTCAGAGTCAGAGTCAGAGTCAGAGTCAGAGTCAGAGTCAGAGTCGGAGTCAGCGTCAGAGTCAGAGTCAGAGTCGGAGTCAAAGTCAGAGTCAGAGTCAGAGACAGAGTCAGATTTAGAGTCAGAGTCAGAGTCAGAGTCAGAGTCAGAGTCAGAGTCGGAGTCAGCGTCAGAGTCAGAGTTAGAGTCAGAGTCAGAGTTAGAGTCAGAGTCAGAGTCGGAGTCAGAGTCAGAGTCAGAGTTGGACTCAGAGTCAAAGTCAGATTCAGAAACAGAGTCAGAGTCAGAGTCAAAGTCAGAGTCAGAGTCAGAGTCAGATACAGAGTCAGAGTCAGAGTCAGAGTCAGAGTCAGATTCAGAGTCACCGTCATGGAGACAGAGTCAGAGTCAGAGCGATAGTCACAGTCAGAGTTAGAGTCAGAGTCCGAGTCTGACTCAGAGTCAGAGTCAGAGTCAGAGTCAGAGTTAGAGTCAGAGTCCGAGTCTGACTCAGAGTCAGAGGCAGAGTCAGAGTCAGAGTCGACGTCAGAGTCAGAGTCAGAGACAGAGTCAGATTTAGAGTCAGAGTCAGAGTCAGAGTCAGAGTCGGAGTCAAAGTCAGAGTCTCAGTATCAGTCAAAGTAAGAGTCTCAGTCAGAGTCAAAGTTAGAGTCAGAGTCAGAGTCGGAGTCATAGTCAGAGTCAGAGTCAGAGTCAGACTTAGAGTCAGAGTCAGAGTCTGAGTCAGAGTCAGAGTCAGAGTCAGAGTCAGATACAGAGTCAGAGTCAGAGTTAGAGTCAGAGTCAGAGTCAGAGTCAGAGTCAGAGTCAGATACAGAGTCAGAGTCAGAGTCAGATTCAGAGTCAAAGTCAGAGTCAGAGTCAGAGTCAGAGTCCGAGTCAGAGTCAGAGTCAGAGTCAGATTCAGAGTCACCGTCATGGAGACAGAGTCAGAGTCAGAGCGATAGTCACAGTCAGAGTTAGAGTCAGAGTCCGAGTCTGACTCAGAGTCAGAGTCAGAGTCAGAGTCAGAGTTAGAGTCAGAGTCCGAGTCTGACTCAGACTCAGAGTCAGAGTCAGAGTCAGAGTCGACGTCAGAGTCAGAGTCAGAGACAGAGTCAGATTTAGAGTCAGAGTCAGAGTCAGAGTCAGAGTCGGAGTCAAAGTCAGAGTCTCAGTCTCAGTCAAAGTAAGAGTCTCAGTCAGAGTCAAAGTTAGAGTCAGAGTCGGAGTCAGAGTCAGAGTCAGAGTCAGAGTCAGAGTCAGAGTCGGAGTCAGCGTCAGAGTCAGAGTCAGAGTCGGAGTCAAAGTCGGAGTCAGAGTCAAAGACAGAGTCAGATTTAGAGTCAGAGTCAGAGTCAGAGTCAGAGTCAGAGTCAGAGTCGGAGTCAGCGTCAGAGTCAGAGTCAGAGTCAGAGTCAGAGTTAGAGTCAGAGTCAGAGTCGGAGTCAGAGTCAGAGTCAGAGTTGGACTCAGAGTCAAAGTCAGATTCAGAAACAGAGTCAGAGTCAGAGTCAGATTCAGAGTCAGAGTCAGAGTCATAGTCAGAATCAGAGTCGGAGTCATGAAGTCAGAGTCAGAGTGAGAGTCGAGTCAGAGTCAAAGTCACAGTGATAAAGTCAGAGTCAGAGTCAGAGTCAGAGTCAGAATCGAAGTCAGAGTCGGAGTCAGAGTCAGAGTCAGAGTCAGAGTCAGAGTCGGAGTCAGAGTCAGAGTCATAGTCAGAGTCAGCGTCAGAGTCAGAGTCAGAGTCAGAGTCAGAGTCAGAGTCAGAGTCGGAGTCAGAGTCAGAGTCATAGTCAGAGTCAGCGTCAGAGTCAGAGTCAGAGTCAGAGTCAGAGTCAGAGTCAGAGTCGGAGTCAGAGTCAGAGTCATAGTCAGAGTCAGCGTCAGAGTCAGAGTCGGAGTCATAGTCAGAGTCAGAGTCAGAGTCAGAGTTAGAGTCAGAGTCAGAGTCTGAGTCAGAGTCAGAGTCAGAGTCAGAGTCAGATACAGAGTCAGAGTCAGAGTCAGAGTCAGAGTCAGAGTCAGAGTCAGAGTCAGAGTCAGAGTCAGAGTTGGACTCAGAGTCAAAGTCAGATTCAGAAACAGAGTCAGAGTCAGAGTCAGATTCAGAGTCAGAGTCAGAGTCATAGTCAGAATCAGAGTCGCAGTCATAAAGTCAGAGTCAGAGTCAGAGTCGAGTCAGAGTCAAAGTCACAGTGATAAAGTCAGAGTCTGAGTCAGAGTCAGAGTCAGAATCGAAGTCAGAGTCAGAGTCGAGTCAGAGTCAAAGTCACAGTGATAAAGTCAGAGTCTGAGTCAGAGTCAGAGTCAGAATCGAAGTCAGAGTCGGAGTCAGAGTCAGAGTCAGAGTCAGAGTCAGAGTCGGAGTCAGAGTCAGAGTCATAGTCAGAGTCAGCGTCAGAGTCAGAGTCGGAGTCATAGTCAGAGTCAGAGTCAGAGTCAGAGTTAGAGTCAGAGTCAGAGTCGGAGTCAGAGTCAGAGTCAGAGTCAGAGTCAGATACAGAGTCAGAGTCAGAGTCAGAGTCAGAGTCAGAGTCAGAGTCAGAGTCAGAGTCAGATACAGAGTCAGAGTCAGAGTCAGATTCAGAGTCAGAGTCAGAGTCAGAGTCAGAGTCAGAGTCAGAGTCAGAGTCAGAGTCAGAGTCAGAGTCAGAGTCGGAGTCAGAATCAGAGTCAGAGACAGAGTCAGATTTAGAGTCGGAGTCAGAGTCAGAGTCAGAGTCAGAGTCAAAGTCAGAGTCTCATTCTCAGTCAAAGTAAGAGTCTCAGTCAGAGTCAAAGTCAGAGTCAGAGTCGGAGTCAGAGTCAGAGTCAGAGTCAGAGTCAGATTTAGAGTCGGAGTCAGCGTCAGAGTCAGAGTCAGAGTCAGAGTCAGAGTCAGAGTCAGAGTCGGAGTCAGCGTCAGAGTCAGAGTCAGAGTCGGAGTCAAAGTCAGAGTCAGAGTCAGAGACAGAGTCAGATTTAGAGTCAGAGTCAGAGTCAGAGTCAGAGTCAGAGTCAGAGTCGGAGTCAGCGTCAGAGTCAGAGTTAGAGTCAGAGTCAGAGTTAGAGTCAGAGTCAGAGTCGGAGTCAGAGTCAGAGTCAGAGTTGGACTCAGAGTCAAAGTCAGATTCAGAAACAGAGTCAGAGTCAGAGTCAAAGTCAGAGTCAGAGTCAGAGTCAGATACAGAGTCAGAGTCAGAGTCAGAGTCAGAGTCAGATTCAGAGTCACCGTCATGGAGACAGAGTCAGAGTCAGAGCGATAGTCACAGTCAGAGTTAGAGTCAGAGTCCGAGTCTGACTCAGAGTCAGAGTCAGAGTCAGAGTCAGAGTTAGAGTCAGAGTCCGAGTCTGACTCAGAGTCAGAGGCAGAGTCAGAGTCAGAGTCGACGTCAGAGTCAGAGTCAGAGACAGAGTCAGATTTAGAGTCAGAGTCAGAGTCAGAGTCAGAGTCGGAGTCAAAGTCAGAGTCTCAGTCCCAGTCAAAGTAAGAGTCTCAGTCAGAGTCAAAGTTAGAGTCAGAGTCAGAGTCGGAGTCATAGTCAGAGTCAGAGTCAGAGTCAGACTTAGAGTCAGAGTCAGAGTCTGAGTCAGAGTCAGAGTCAGAGTCAGAGTCAGATACAGAGTCAGAGTCAGGGTCAGAGTCAGAGTCAGAGTCAGAGTCAGAGTCAGAGTCAGATACAGAGTCAGAGTCAGAGTCAGATTCAGAGTCAAAGTCAGAGTCAGAGTCAGAGTCAGAGTCAAAGTCAGAGTCAGAGTCAGAGTCAGAGTCAGAGTCAGAGTCGGAGTCAGAATCAGAGTCAGAGACAGAGTCAGATTTAGAGTCGGAGTCAGAGTCAGAGTCAGAGTCAGAGTCAAAGTCAGAGTCTCATTCTCAGTCAAAGTAAGAGTCTCAGTCAGAGTCAAAGTCAGAGTCAGAGTCGGAGTCAGAGTCAGAGTCAGAGTCAGAGTCAGAGTTGGACTCAGAGTCAAAGTCAGATTCAGAAACAGAGTCAGAGTCAGAGTCAAAGTCAGAGTCAGAGTCAGAGTCAGATACAGAGTCAGAGTCAGAGTCAGAGTCAGAGTCAGATTCAGAGTCACCGTCATGGAGACAGAGTCAGAAACAGAGCGATAGTCACAGTCAGAGTTAGAGTCAGAGTCCGAGTCTGACTCAGAGTCAGAGTCAGAGTCAGAGTCAGAGTTAGAGTCAGAGTCCGAGTCTGACTCAGACTCAGAGTCAGAGTCAGAGTCAGAGTCGACGTCAGAGTCAGAGTCAGAGACAGAGTCAGATTTAGAGTCAGAGTCAGAGTCAGAGTCAGAGTCGGAGTCAAAGTCAGAGTCTCAGTCTCAGTCAAAGTAAGAGTCTCAGTCAGAGTCAAAGTTAGAGTCAGAGTCGGAGTCAGAGTCAGAGTCAGAGTCAGAGTCAGAGTCAGAGTCGGAGTCAGCGTCAGAGTCAGAGTCAGAGTCGGAGTCAAAGTCGGAGTCAGAGTCAAAGACAGAGTCAGATTTAGAGTCAGAGTCAGAGTCAGAGTCAGAGTCAGAGTCAGAGTCGGAGTCAGCGTCAGAGTCAGAGTCAGAGTCAGAGTCAGAGTTAGAGTCAGAGTCAGAGTCGGAGTCAGAGTCAGAGTCAGAGTTGGACTCATAGTCAAAGTCAGATTCAGAAACAGAGTCAGAGTCAGAGTCAGATTCAGAGTCAGAGTCAGAGTCATAGTCAGAATCAGAGTCGGAGTCATGAAGTCAGAGTCAGAGTGAGAGTCGAGTCAGAGTCAAAGTCACAGTGATAAAGTCAGAGTCAGAGTCAGAGTCAGAGTCAGAATCGAAGTCAGAGTCGGAGTCAGAGTCAGAATCAGAGTCAGAGTCAGAGTCGGAGTCAGAGTCAGAGTCATAGTCAGAGTCAGCGTCAGAGTCAGAGTCAGAGTCAGAGTCAGAGTCAGAGTCAGAGTCGGAGTCAGAGTCAGAGTCATAGTCAGAGTCAGCGTCAGAGTCAGAGTCAGAGTCAGAGTCAGAGTCAGAGTCAGAGTCGGAGTCAGAGTCAGAGTCATAGTCAGAGTCAGCGTCAGAGTCAGAGTCGGAGTCATAGTCAGAGTCAGAGTCAGAGTCAGAGTTAGAGTCAGAGTCAGAGTCTGAGTCAGAGTCAGAGTCAGAGTCAGAGTCAGATACAGAGTCAGAGTCAGAGTCAGAGTCAGAGTCAGAGTCAGAGTCAGAGTCAGAGTCAGAGTCAGAGTTGGACTCAGAGTCAAAGTCAGATTCAGAAACAGAGTCAGAGTCAGAGTCAGATTCAGAGTCAGAGTCAGAGTCATAGTCAGAATCAGAGTCGGAGTCATAAAGTCAGAGTCAGAGTCAGAGTCGAGTCAGAGTCAAAGTCACAGTGATAAAGTCAGAGTCTGAGTCAGAGTCAGAGTCAGAATCGAAGTCAGAGTCAGAGTCGAGTCAGAGTCAAAGTCACAGTGATAAAGTCAGAGTCTGAGTCAGAGTCAGAGTCAGAATCGAAGTCAGAGTCGGAGTCAGAGTCAGAGTCAGAGTCAGAGTCAGAGTCGGAGTCAGAGTCAGAGTCATAGTCAGAGTCAGCGTCAGAGTCAGAGTCGGAGTCATAGTCAGAGTCAGAGTCAGAGTCAGAGTTAGAGTCAGAGTCAGAGTCTGAGTCAGAGTCAGAGTCAGAGTCAGAGTCAGATACAGAGTCAGAGTCAGAGTCAGAGTCAGAGTCAGAGTCAGAGTCAGAGTCAGAGTCAGATACAGAGTCAAAGTCAGAGTCAGATTCAGAGTCAGAGTCAGAGTCAGAGTCAGAGTCAGAGTCAGAGTCAGAGTCAGAGTCAGAGTCAGAGTCAGAGTCGGAGTCAGAATCAGAGTCAGAGACAGAGTCAGATTTAGAGTCGGAGTCAGAGTCAGAGTCAGAGTCAGAGTCAGAGTCAGAGTTAGAGTCAGAGTCCGAGTCTGACTCAGACTCAGAGTCAGAGTCAGAGTCAGAGTCGACGTCAGAGTCAGAGTCAGAGACAGAGTCAGATTTAGAGTCAGAGTCAGAGTCAGAGTCAGAGTCGGAGTCAAAGTCAGAGTCTCAGTCTCAGTCAAAGTAAGAGTCTCAGTCAGAGTCAAAGTTAGAGTCAGAGTCGGAGTCAGAGTCAGAGTCAGAGTCAGAGTCAGAGTCAGAGTCGGAGTCAGCGTCAGAGTCAGAGTCAGAGTCGGAGTCAAAGTCGGAGTCAGAGTCAAAGACAGAGTCAGATTTAGAGTCAGAGTCAGAGTCAGAGTCAGAGTCAGAGTCAGAGTCGGAGTCAGCGTCAGAGTCAGAGTCAGAGTCAGAGTCAGAGTTAGAGTCAGAGTCAGAGTCGGAGTCAGAGTCAGAGTCAGAGTTGGACTCAGAGTCAAAGTCAGATTCAGAAACAGAGTCAGAGTCAGAGTCAGATTCAGAGTCAGAGTCAGAGTCATAGTCAGAATCAGAGTCGGAGTCATGAAGTCAGAGTCAGAGTGAGAGTCGAGTCAGAGTCAAAGTCACAGTGATAAAGTCAGAGTCAGAGTCAGAGTCAGAGTCAGAATCGAAGTCAGAGTCGGAGTCAGAGTCAGAGTCAGAGTCAGAGTCAGAGTCGGAGTCAGAGTCAGAGTCATAGTCAGAGTCAGCGTCAGAGTCAGAGTCAGAGTCAGAGTCAGAGTCAGAGTCAGAGTCGGAGTCAGAGTCAGAGTCATAGTCAGAGTCAGCGTCAGAGTCAGAGTCAGAGTCAGAGTCAGAGTCAGAGTCAGAGTCGGAGTCAGAGTCAGAGTCATAGTCAGAGTCAGCGTCAGAGTCAGAGTCGGAGTCATAGTCAGAGTCAGAGTCAGAGTCAGAGTTAGAGTCAGAGTCAGAGTCTGAGTCAGAGTCAGAGTCAGAGTCAGAGTCAGATACAGAGTCAGAGTCAGAGTCAGAGTCAGAGTCAGAGTCAGAGTCAGAGTCAGAGTCAGAGTCAGAGTCAGAGTCAGAGTTGGACTCAGAGTCAAAGTCAGATTCAGAAACAGAGTCAGAGTCAGAGTCAGATTCAGAGTCAGAGTCAGAGTCATAGTCAGAATCAGAGTCGCAGTCATAAAGTCAGAGTCAGAGTCAGAGTCGAGTCAGAGTCAAAGTCACAGTGATAAAGTCAGAGTCTGAGTCAGAGTCAGAGTCAGAATCGAAGTCAGAGTCAGAGTCGAGTCAGAGTCAAAGTCACAGTGATAAAGTCAGAGTCTGAGTCAGAGTCAGAGTCAGAATCGAAGTCAGAGTCGGAGTCAGAGTCAGAGTCAGAGTCAGAGTCAGAGTCGGAGTCAGAGTCAGAGTCATAGTCAGAGTCAGCGTCAGAGTCAGAGTCGGAGTCATAGTCAGAGTCAGAGTCAGAGTCAGAGTTAGAGTCAGAGTCAGAGTCGGAGTCAGAGTCAGAGTCAGAGTCAGAGTCAGATACAGAGTCAGAGTCAGAGTCAGAGTCAGAGTCAGAGTCAGAGTCAGAGTCAGAGTCAGATACAGAGTCAGAGTCAGAGTCAGATTCAGAGTCAGAGTCAGAGTCAGAGTCAGAGTCAGAGTCAGAGTCAGAGTCAGAGTCAGAGTCAGAGTCAGAGTCGGAGTCAGAATCAGAGTCAGAGACAGAGTCAGATTTAGAGTCGGAGTCAGAGTCAGAGTCAGAGTCAGAGTCAAAGTCAGAGTCTCATTCTCAGTCAAAGTAAGAGTCTCAGTCAGAGTCAAAGTCAGAGTCAGAGTCGGAGTCAGAGTCAGAGTCAGAGTCAGAGTCAGATTTAGAGTCGGAGTCAGCGTCAGAGTCAGAGTCAGAGTCAGAGTCAGAGTCAGAGTCAGAGTCGGAGTCAGCGTCAGAGTCAGAGTCAGAGTCGGAGTCAAAGTCAGAGTCAGAGTCAGAGACAGAGTCAGATTTAGAGTCAGAGTCAGAGTCAGAGTCAGAGTCAGAGTCAGAGTCGGAGTCAGCGTCAGAGTCAGAGTTAGAGTCAGAGTCAGAGTTAGAGTCAGAGTCAGAGTCGGAGTCAGAGTCAGAGTCAGAGTTGGACTCAGAGTCAAAGTCAGATTCAGAAACAGAGTCAGAGTCAGAGTCAAAGTCAGAGTCAGAGTCAGAGTCAGATACAGAGTCAGAGTCAGAGTCAGAGTCAGAGTCAGATTCAGAGTCACCGTCATGGAGACAGAGTCAGAGTCAGAGCGATAGTCACAGTCAGAGTTAGAGTCAGAGTCCGAGTCTGACTCAGAGTCAGAGTCAGAGTCAGAGTCAGAGTTAGAGTCAGAGTCCGAGTCTGACTCAGAGTCAGAGGCAGAGTCAGAGTCAGAGTCGACGTCAGAGTCAGAGTCAGAGACAGAGTCAGATTTAGAGTCAGAGTCAGAGTCAGAGTCAGAGTCGGAGTCAAAGTCAGAGTCTCAGTCCCAGTCAAAGTAAGAGTCTCAGTCAGAGTCAAAGTTAGAGTCAGAGTCAGAGTCGGAGTCATAGTCAGAGTCAGAGTCAGAGTCAGACTTAGAGTCAGAGTCAGAGTCTGAGTCAGAGTCAGAGTCAGAGTCAGAGTCAGATACAGAGTCAGAGTCAGAGTCAGAGTCAGAGTCAGAGTCAGAGTCAGAGTCAGAGTCAGATACAGAGTCAGAGTCAGAGTCAGATTCAGAGTCAAAGTCAGAGTCAGAGTCAGAGTCAGAGTCAAAGTCAGAGTCAGAGTCAGAGTCAGAGTCAGAGTCAGAGTCGGAGTCAGAATCAGAGTCAGAGACAGAGTCAGATTTAGAGTCGGAGTCAGAGTCAGAGTCAGAGTCAGAGTCAAAGTCAGAGTCTCATTCTCAGTCAAAGTAAGAGTCTCAGTCAGAGTCAAAGTCAGAGTCAGAGTCGGAGTCAGAGTCAGAGTCAGAGTCAGAGTCAGAGTTGGACTCAGAGTCAAAGTCAGATTCAGAAACAGAGTCAGAGTCAGAGTCAAAGTCAGAGTCAGAGTCAGAGTCAGATACAGAGTCAGAGTCAGAGTCAGAGTCAGAGTCAGATTCAGAGTCACCGTCATGGAGACAGAGTCAGAGTCAGAGCGATAGTCACAGTCAGAGTTAGAGTCAGAGTCCGAGTCTGACTCAGAGTCAGACTCAGAGTCAGAGTCAGAGTTAGAGTCAGAGTCCGAGTCTGACTCAGACTCAGAGTCAGAGTCAGAGTCAGAGTCGACGTCAGAGTCAGAGTCAGAGACAGAGTCAGATTTAGAGTCAGAGTCAGAGTCAGAGTCAGAGTCGGAGTCAAAGTCAGAGTCTCAGTCTCAGTCAAAGTAAGAGTCTCAGTCAGAGTCAAAGTTAGAGTCAGAGTCGGAGTCAGAGTCAGAGTCAGAGTCAGAGTCAGAGTCAGAGTCGGAGTCAGCGTCAGAGTCAGAGTCAGAGTCGGAGTCAAAGTCGGAGTCAGAGTCAAAGACAGAGTCAGATTTAGAGTCAGAGTCAGAGTCAGAGTCAGAGTCAGAGTCAGAGTCGGAGTCAGCGTCAGAGTCAGAGTCAGAGTCAGAGTCAGAGTTAGAGTCAGAGTCAGAGTCGGAGTCAGAGTCAGAGTCAGAGTTGGACTCAGAGTCAAAGTCAGATTCAGAAACAGAGTCAGAGTCAGAGTCAGATTCAGAGTCAGAGTCAGAGTCATAGTCAGAATCAGAGTCGGAGTCATGAAGTCAGAGTCAGAGTGAGAGTCGAGTCAGAGTCAAAGTCACAGTGATAAAGTCAGAGTCAGAGTCAGAGTCAGAGTCAGAATCGAAGTCAGAGTCGGAGTCAGAGTCAGAGTCAGAGTCAGAGTCAGAGTCGGAGTCAGAGTCAGAGTCATAGTCAGAGTCAGCGTCAGAGTCAGAGTCAGAGTCAGAGTCAGAGTCAGAGTCAGAGTCGGAGTCAGAGTCAGAGTCATAGTCAGAGTCAGCGTCAGAGTCAGAGTCAGAGTCAGAGTCAGAGTCAGAGTCAGAGTCGGAGTCAGAGTCAGAGTCATAGTCAGAGTCAGCGTCAGAGTCAGAGTCGGAGTCATAGTCAGAGTCAGAGTCAGAGTCAGAGTTAGAGTCAGAGTCAGAGTCTGAGTCAGAGTCAGAGTCAGAGTCAGAGTCAGATACAGAGTCAGAGTCAGAGTCAGAGTCAGAGTCAGAGTCAGAGTCAGAGTCAGAGTCAGAGTTGGACTCAGAGTCAAAGTCAGATTCAGAAACAGAGTCAGAGTCAGAGTCAGATTCAGAGTCAGAGTCAGAGTCATAGTCAGAATCAGAGTCGGAGTCATAAAGTCAGAGTCAGAGTCAGAGTCGAGTCAGAGTCAAAGTCACAGTGATAAAGTCAGAGTCTGAGTCAGAGTCAGAGTCAGAATCGAAGTCAGAGTCAGAGTCGAGTCAGAGTCAAAGTCACAGTGATAAAGTCAGAGTCTGAGTCAGAGTCAGAGTCAGAATCGAAGTCAGAGTCGGAGTCAGAGTCAGAGTCAGAGTCAGAGTCAGAGTCGGAGTCAGAGTCAGAGTCATAGTCAGAGTCAGCGTCAGAGTCAGAGTCGGAGTCATAGTCAGAGTCAGAGTCAGAGTCAGAGTTAGAGTCAGAGTCAGAGTCTGAGTCAGAGTCAGAGTCAGAGTCAGAGTCAGATACAGAGTCAGAGTCAGAGTCAGAGTCAGAGTCAGAGTCAGAGTCAGAGTCAGAGTCAGATACAGAGTCAAAGTCAGAGTCAGATTCAGAGTCAGAGTCAGAGTCAGAGTCAGAGTCAGAGTCAGAGTCAGAGTCAGAGTCAGAGTCAGAGTCAGAGTCGGAGTCAGAATCAGAGTCAGAGACAGAGTCAGATTTAGAGTCGGAGTCAGAGTCAGAGTCAGAGTCAGAGTCAAAGTCAGAGTCTCATTCTCAGTCAAAGTAAGAGTCTCAGTCAGAGTCAAAGTCAGAGTCAGAGTCGGAGTCAGAGTCAGAGTCAGAGTCAGAGTCAGATTTAGAGTCGGAGTCAGCGTCAGAGTCAGAGTCAGAGTCAGAGTCAGAGTCAGAGTCAGAGTCGGAGTCAGCGTCAGAGTCAGAGTCAGAGTCGGAGTCAAAGTCAGAGTCAGAGTCAGAGACAGAGTCAGATTTAGAGTCAGAGTCAGAGTCAGAGTCAGAGTCAGAGTCAGAGTCGGAGTCAGCGTCAGAGTCAGAGTTAGAGTCAGAGTCAGAGTTAGAGTCAGAGTCAGAGTCGGAGTCAGAGTCAGAGTCAGAGTTGGACTCAGAGTCAAAGTCAGATTCAGAAACAGAGTCAGAGTCAGAGTCAAAGTCAGAGTCAGAGTCAGAGTCAGATACAGAGTCAGAGTCAGAGTCAGAGTCTGAGTCAGATTCAGAGTCACCGTCATGGAGACAGAGTCAGAGTCAGAGCGATAGTCACAGTCAGAGTTAGAGTCAGAGTCCGAGTCTGACTCAGAGTCAGAGTCAGAGTCAGAGTCAGAGTTAGAGTCAGAGTCCGAGTCTGACTCAGAGTCAGAGGCAGAGTCAGAGTCAGAGTCAACGTCAGAGTCAGAGTCAGAGACAGAGTCAGATTTAGAGTCAGAGTCAGAGTCAGAGTCAGAGTCGGAGTCAAAGTCAGAGTCTCAGTCCCAGTCAAAGTAAGAGTCTCAGTCAGAGTCAAAGTTAGAGTCAGAGTCAGAGTCGGAGTCATAGTCAGAGTCAGAGTCAGAGTCAGACTTAGAGTCAGAGTCAGAGTCTGAGTCAGAGTCAGAGTCAGAGTCAGAGTCAGATACAGAGTCAGAGTCAGAGTCAGAGTCAGAGTCAGAGTCAGAGTCAGAGTCAGAGTCAGATACAGAGTCAGAGTCAGAGTCAGATTCAGAGTCAAAGTCAGAGTCAGAGTCAGAGTCGGAGTCAAAGTCAGAGTCAGAGTCAGAGTCAGAGTCAGAGTCAGAGTCGGAGTCAGAATCAGAGTCAGAGACAGAGTGAGATTTAGAGTCGGAGTCAGAGTCAGAGTCAGAGTCAGAGTCAAAGTCAGAGTCTCATTCTCAGTCAACGTAAGAGTCTCAGTCAGAGTCAAAGTCAGAGTCAGAGTCGGAGTCAGAGTCAGAGTCAGAGTCAGAGTCAGAGTTGGACTCAGAGTCAAAGTCAGATTCAGAAACAGAGTCAGAGTCAGAGTCAAAGTCAGAGTCAGAGTCAGAGTCAGATACAGAGTCAGAGTCAGAGTCAGAGTCAGAGTCAGATTCAGAGTCACCGTCATGGAGACAGAGTCAGAGTCAGAGCGATAGTCACAGTCAGAGTTAGAGTCAGAGTCCGAGTCTGACTCAGAGTCAGAGTCAGAGTCAGAGTCAGAGTTAGAGTCAGAGTCCGAGTCTGACTCAGAGTCAGAGTCAGAGTCAGAGTCAGAGTCGACGTCAGAGTCAGAGTCAGAGACAGAGTCAGATTTAGAGTCAGAGTCAGAGTCAGAGTCAGAGTCGGAGTCAAAGTCAGAGTCTCAGTCTCAGTCAAAGTAAGAGTCTCAGTCAGAGTCAAAGTTAGAGTCAGAGTCGGAGTCAGAGTCAGAGTCAGAGTCAGAGTCAGAGTCAGAGTCGGAGTCAGCGTCAGAGTCAGAGTCAGAGTCGGAGTCAAAGTCGGAGTCAGAGTCAAAGACAGAGTCAGATTTAGAGTCAGAGTCAGAGTCAGAGTCAGAGTCAGAGTCAGAGTCAGAGTCGGAGTCAGCGTCAGAGTCAGAGTCAGAGTCAGAGTCAGAGTTAGAGTCAGAGTCAGAGTCGGAGTCAGAGTCAGAGTCAGAGTTGGACTCAGAGTCAAAGTCGGATTCAGAAACAGAGTCAGAGTCAGAGTCAGATTCAGAGTCAGAGTCAGAGTCATAGTCAGAATCAGAGTCGGAGTCATGAAGTCAGAGTCAGAGTCAGAGTCGAGTCAGAGTCAAAGTCACAGTGATAAAGTCAGAGTCTGAGTCAGAGTCAGAGTCAGAATCGAAGTCAGAGTCAGAGTCGAGTCAGAGTCAAAGTCACAGTGATAAAGTCAGAGTCTGAGTCAGAGTCAGAGTCAGAATCGAAGTCAGAGTCGGAGTCAGAGTCAGAGTCAGAGTCAGAGTCAGAGTCGGAGTCAGAGTCAGAGTCATAGTCAGAGTCAGCGTCAGAGTCAGAGTCGGAGTCATAGTCAGAGTCAGAGTCAGAGTCAGAGTTAGAGTCAGAGTCAGAGTCTGAGTCAGAGTCAGAGTCAGAGTCAGAGTCAGATACAGAGTCAGAGTCAGAGTCAGAGTCAGAGTCAGAGTCAGAGTCAGAGTCAGAGTCAGATACAGAGTCAAAGTCAGAGTCAGATTCAGAGTCAGAGTCAGAGTCAGAGTCAGAGTCAGAGTCAGAGTCAGAGTCAGAGTCAGAGTCAGAGTCAGAGTCGGAGTCAGAATCAGAGTCAGAGACAGAGTCAGATTTAGAGTCGGAGTCAGAGTCAGAGTCAGAGTCAGAGTCAAAGTCAGAGTCTCATTCTCAGTCAAAGTAAGAGTCTCAGTCAGAGTCAAAGTCAGAGTCAGAGTCGGAGTCAGAGTCAGAGTCAGAGTCAGAGTCAGATTTAGAGTCGGAGTCAGCGTCAGAGTCAGAGTCAGAGTCAGAGTCAGAGTCAGAGTCAGAGTCGGAGTCAGCGTCAGAGTCAGAGTCAGAGTCGGAGTCAAAGTCAGAGTCAGAGTCAGAGACAGAGTCAGATTTAGAGTCAGAGTCAGAGTCAGAGTCAGAGTCAGAGTCAGAGTCGGAGTCAGCGTCAGAGTCAGAGTTAGAGTCAGAGTCAGAGTTAGAGTCAGAGTCAGAGTCGGAGTCAGAGTCAGAGTCAGAGTTGGACTCAGAGTCAAAGTCAGATTCAGAAACAGAGTCAGAGTCAGAGTCAAAGTCAGAGTCAGAGTCAGAGTCAGATACAGAGTCAGAGTCAGAGTCAGAGTCAGAGTCAGATTCAGAGTCACCGTCATGGAGACAGAGTCAGAGTCAGAGCGATAGTCACAGTCAGAGTTAGAGTCAGAGTCCGAGTCTGACTCAGAGTCAGAGTCAGAGTCAGAGTCAGAGTTAGAGTCAGAGTCCGAGTCTGACTCAGAGTCAGAGGCAGAGTCAGAGTCAGAGTCGACGTCAGAGTCAGAGTCAGAGACAGAGTCAGATTTAGAGTCAGAGTCAGAGTCAGAGTCAGAGTCGGAGTCAAAGTCAGAGTCTCAGTCCCAGTCAAAGTAAGAGCCTCAGTCAGAGTCAAAGTTAGAGTCAGAGTCAGAGTCGGAGTCATAGTCAGAGTCAGAGTCAGAGTCAGACTTAGAGTCAGAGTCAGAGTCTGAGTCAGAGTCAGAGTCAGAGTCAGAGTCAGATACAGAGTCAGAGTCAGAGTCAGAGTCAGAGTCAGAGTCAGAGTCAGAGTCAGAGTCAGATACAGAGTCAGAGTCAGAGTCAGATTCAGAGTCAAAGTCAGAGTCAGAGTCAGAGTCGGAGTCAAAGTCAGAGTCAGAGTCAGAGTCAGAGTCAGAGTCAGAGTCGGAGTCAGAATCAGAGTCAGAGACAGAGTGAGATTTAGAGTCGGAGTCAGAGTCAGAGTCAGAGTCAGAGTCAAAGTCAGAGTCTCATTCTCAGTCAACGTAAGAGTCTCAGTCAGAGTCAAAGTCAGAGTCAGAGTCGGAGTCAGAGTCAGAGTCAGAGTCAGAGTCAGAGTTGGACTCAGAGTCAAAGTCAGATTCAGAAACAGAGTCAGAGTCAGAGTCAAAGTCAGAGTCAGAGTCAGAGTCAGATACAGAGTCAGAGTCAGAGTCAGAGTCAGAGTCAGATTCAGAGTCACCGTCATGGAGACAGAGTCAGAGTCAGAGCGATAGTCACAGTCAGAGTTAGAGTCAGAGTCCGAGTCTGACTCAGAGTCAGAGTCAGAGTCAGAGTCAGAGTTAGAGTCAGAGTCCGAGTCTGACTCAGAGTCAGAGTCAGAGTCAGAGTCAGAGTCGACGTCAGAGTCAGAGTCAGAGACAGAGTCAGATTTAGAGTCAGAGTCAGAGTCAGAGTCAGAGTCGGAGTCAAAGTCAGAGTCTCAGTCTCAGTCAAAGTAAGAGTCTCAGTCAGAGTCAAAGTTAGAGTCAGAGTCGGAGTCAGAGTCAGAGTCAGAGTCAGAGTCAGAGTCAGAGTCGGAGTCAGCGTCAGAGTCAGAGTCAGAGTCGGAGTCAAAGTCGGAGTCAGAGTCAAAGACAGAGTCAGATTTAGAGTCAGAGTCAGAGTCAGAGTCAGAGTCAGAGTCAGAGTCAGAGTCGGAGTCAGCGTCAGAGTCAGAGTCAGAGTCAGAGTCAGAGTTAGAGTCAGAGTCAGAGTCGGAGTCAGAGTCAGAGTCAGAGTTGGACTCAGAGTCAAAGTCGGATTCAGAAACAGAGTCAGAGTCAGAGTCAGATTCAGAGTCAGAGTCAGAGTCATAGTCAGAATCAGAGTCGGAGTCATGAAGTCAGAGTCAGAGTCAGAGTCGAGTCAGAGTCAAAGTCACAGTGATAAAGTCAGAGTCTGAGTCAGAGTCAGAGTCAGAATCGAAGTCAGAGTCGGAGTCAGAGTCAGAGTCAGAGTCAGAGTCAGAGTCGGAGTCAGAGTCAGAGTCATAGTCAGAGTCAGCGTCAGAGTCAGAGTCAGAGTCAGAGTCAGAGTCAGAGTCAGAGTCGGAGTCAGAGTCAGAGTCATAGTCAGAGTCAGCGTCAGAGTCAGAGTCGGAGTCATAGTCAGAGTCAGAGTCAGAGTCAGAGTTAGAGTCAGAGTCAGAGTCTGAGTCAGAGTCAGAGTCAGAGTCAGAGTCAGATACAGAGTCAGAGTCAGAGTCAGAGTCAGAGTCAGAGTCAGAGTCAGAGTCAGAGTCAGAGTCAGAGTTGGACTCAGAGTCAAAGTCAGATTCAGAAACAGAGTCAGAGTCAGAGTCAGATTCAGAGTCAGAGTCAGAGTCATAGTCAGAATCAGAGTCGGAGTCATGAAGTCAGAGTCAGAGTCAGAGTCGAGTCAGAGTCAAAGTCACAGTGATAAAGTCAGAGTCTGAGTCAGAGTCAGAGTCAGAATCGAAGTCAGAGTCAGAGTCGAGTCAGAGTCAAAGTCACAGTGATAAAGTCAGAGTCTGAGTCAGAGTCAGAGTCAGAATCGAAGTCAGAGTCGGAGTCAGAGTCAGAGTCAGAGTCAGAGTCAGAGTCGGAGTCAGAGTCAGAGTCATAGTCAGAGTCAGCGTCAGAGTCAGAGTCGGAGTCATAGTCAGAGTCAGAGTCAGAGTCAGAGTTAGAGTCAGAGTCAGAGTCTGAGTCAGAGTCAGAGTCAGAGTCAGAGTCAGATACAGAGTCAGAGTCAGAGTCAGAGTCAGAGTCAGAGTCAGAGTCAGAGTCAGAGTCAGATACAGAGTCAGAGTCAGAGTCAGATTCAGAGTCAAAGTCAGAGTCAGAGTCAGAGTCAGAGTCAGAGTCAGAGTCAGAGTCAGAGTCAGAGTCAGAGTCAGAGTCGGAGTCAGAATCAGAGTCAGAGACAGAGTCAGATTTAGAGTCGGAGTCAGAGTCAGAGTCAGAGTCAGAGTCAAAGTCAGAGTCTCATTCTCAGTCAACGTAAGAGTCTCAGTCAGAGTCAAAGTCAGAGTCAGAGTCGGAGTCAGAGTCAGAGTCAGAGTCAGAGTCAGAGTTGGACTCAGAGTCAAAGTCAGATTCAGAAACAGAGTCAGAGTCAGAGTCAAAGTCAGAGTCAGAGTCAGAGTCAGATACAGAGTCAGAGTCAGAGTCAGAGTCAGAGTCAGATTCAGAGTCACCGTCATGGAGACAGAGTCAGAGTCAGAGCGATAGTCACAGTCAGAGTTAGAGTCAGAGTCCGAGTCTGACTCAGAGTCAGAGTCAGAGTCAGAGTCAGAGTTAGAGTCAGAGTCCGAGTCTGACTCAGAGTCAGAGTCAGAGTCAGAGTCAGAGTCGACGTCAGAGTCAGAGTCAGAGACAGAGTCAGATTTAGAGTCAGAGTCAGAATCAGAGTCAGAGTCGGAGTCAAAGTCAGAGTCTCAGTCTCAGTCAAAGTAAGAGTCTCAGTCAGAGTCAAAGTTAGAGTCAGAGTCGGAGTCAGAGTCAGAGTCAGAGTCAGAGTCAGAGTCAGAGTCGGAGTCAGCGTCAGAGTCAGAGTCAGAGTCGGAGTCAAAGTCGGAGTCAGAGTCAAAGACAGAGTCAGATTTAGAGTCAGAGTCAGAGTCAGAGTCAGAGTCAGAGTCAGAGTCAGAGTCGGAGTCAGCGTCAGAGTCAGAGTCAGAGTCAGAGTCAGAGTTAGAGTCAGAGTCAGAGTCGGAGTCAGAGTCAGAGTCAGAGTTGGACTCAGAGTCAAAGTCGGATTCAGAAACAGAGTCAGAGTCAGAGTCAGATTCAGAGTCAGAGTCAGAGTCATAGTCAGAATCAGAGTCGGAGTCATGAAGTCAGAGTCAGAGTCAGAGTCGAGTCAGAGTCAAAGTCACAGTGATAAAGTCAGAGTCTGAGTCAGAGTCAGAGTCAGAATCGAAGTCAGAGTCGGAGTCAGAGTCAGAGTCAGAGTCAGAGTCAGAGTCGGAGTCAGAGTCAGAGTCATAGTCAGAGTCAGCGTCAGAGTCAGAGTCAGAGTCAGAGTCAGAGTCAGAGTCAGAGTCGGAGTCAGAGTCAGAGTCATAGTCAGAGTCAGCGTCAGAGTCAGAGTCGGAGTCATAGTCAGAGTCAGAGTCAGAGTCAGAGTTAGAGTCAGAGTCAGAGTCTGAGTCAGAGTCAGAGTCAGAGTCAGAGTCAGATACAGAGTCAGAGTCAGAGTCAGAGTCAGAGTCAGAGTCAGAGTCAGAGTCAGAGTCAGAGTCAGAGTTGGACTCAGAGTCAAAGTCAGATTCAGAAACAGAGTCAGAGTCAGAGTCAGATTCAGAGTCAGAGTCAGAGTCATAGTCAGAATCAGAGTCGGAGTCATGAAGTCAGAGTCAGAGTCAGAGTCGAGTCAGAGTCAAAGTCACAGTGATAAAGTCAGAGTCTGAGTCAGAGTCAGAGTCAGAATCGAAGTCAGAGTCAGAGTCGAGTCAGAGTCAAAGTCACAGTGATAAAGTCAGAGTCTGAGTCAGAGTCAGAGTCAGAATCGAAGTCAGAGTCGGAGTCAGAGTCAGAGTCAGAGTCAGAGTCAGAGTCGGAGTCAGAGTCAGAGTCATAGTCAGAGTCAGCGTCAGAGTCAGAGTCGGAGTCATAGTCAGAGTCAGAGTCAGAGTCAGAGTTAGAGTCAGAGTCAGAGTCTGAGTCAGAGTCAGAGTCAGAGTCAGAGTCAGATACAGAGTCAGAGTCAGAGTCAGAGTCAGAGTCAGAGTCAGAGTCAGAGTCAGAGTCAGATACAGAGTCAGAGTCAGAGTCAGATTCAGAGTCAAAGTCAGAGTCAGAGTCAGAGTCAGAGTCAGAGTCAGAGTCAGAGTCAGAGTCAGAGTCAGAGTCAGAGTCGGAGTCAGAATCAGAGTCAGAGACAGAGTCAGATTTAGAGTCGGAGTCAGAGTCAGAGTCAGAGTCAGAGTCAAAGTCAGAGTCTCATTCTCAGTCAAAGTAAGAGTCTCAGTCAGAGTCAAAGTCAGAGTCAGAGTCGGAGTCAGAGTCAGAGTCAGAGTCAGAGTCAGATTTAGAGTCGGAGTCAGCGTCAGAGTCAGAGTCAGAGTCAGAGTCAGAGTCAGAGTCAGAGTCAGAGTCGGAGTCAGCGTCAGAGTCAGAGTCAGAGTCGGAGTCAAAGTCAGAGTCAGAGTCAGAGACAGAGTCAGATTTAGAGTCAGAGTCAGAGTCAGAGTCAGAGTCAGAGTCAGAGTCGGAGTCAGCGTCAGAGTCAGAGTTAGAGTCAGAGTCAGAGTTAGAGTCAGAGTCAGAGTCGGAGTCAGAGTCAGAGTCAGAGTTGGACTCAGAGTCAAAGTCAGATTCAGAAACAGAGTCAGAGTCAGAGTCAAAGTCAGAGTCAGAGTCAGAGTCAGATACAGAGTCAGATTTAGAGTCAGAGTCAGAGTCAGAGTCAGAGTCGGAGTCAAAGTCAGAGTCTCAGTCTCAGTCAAAGTAAGAGTCTCAGTCAGAGTCAAAGTTAGAGTCAGAGTCGGAGTCAGAATCAGAGTCAGAGTCAGAGTCAGAGTCAGAGTCGGAGTCAGCGTCAGAGTCAGAGTCAGAGTCGGAGTCAAAGTCGGAGTCAGAGTCAAAGACAGAGTCAGATTTAGAGTCAGAGTCAGAGTCAGAGTCAGAGTCAGAGTCAGAGTCGGAGTCAGCGTCAGAGTCAGAGTCAGAGTCAGAGTCAGAGTCAGAGTCAGAGTCAGATTCGGAGTCAGAGTCAGAGTCATAGTCAGAATCAGAGTCGGAGTCATGAAGTCAGAGTCAGAGTCAGAGTCGAGTCAGAGTCAAAGTCACAGTGATAAAGTCAGAGTCTGAGTCAGAGTCAGAGTCAGAATCGAAGTCAGAGTCGGAGTCAGAGTCAGAGTCAGAGTCAGAGTCAGAGTCGGAGTCAGAGTCAGAGTCATAGTCAGAGTCAGCGTCAGAGTCAGAGTCGGAGTCATAGTCAGAGTCAGAGTCAGAGTCAGAGTTAGAGTCAAAGTCAGAGTCTGAGTCAGAGTCAGAGTCAGAGTCAGAGTCAGATACAGAGTCAGAGTCAGAGTCAGAGTCAGAGTCAGAGTCAGAGTCAGAGTCAGAGTCAGATACAGAGTCAGAGTCAGAGTCAGATTCAGAGTCAAAGTCAGAGTCAGAGTCAGAGTCAGAGTCAGAGTCAGAGTCAGAGTCAGAGTCAGAGTCAGAGTCAGAGTCGGAGTCAGAATCAGAGTCAGAGACAGAGTCAGATTTAGAGTCGGAGTCAGAGTCAGAGTCAGAGTCAGAGTCAAAGTCAGAGTCTCATTCTCAGTCAAAGTAAGAGTCTCAGTCAGAGTCAAAGTCAGAGTCAGAGTCGGAGTCAGAGTCAGAGTCAGAGTCAGAGTCAGATTTAGAGTCGGAGTCAGCGTCAGAGTCAGAGTCAGAGTCAGAGTCAAAGTCAGAGTCAGAGTCAGAGTCAGATACAGAGTCAGAGTCAGAGTCAGAGTCAGAGTCAGATTCAGAGTCACCGTCATGGAGACAGAGTCAGAGTCAGAGCGATAGTCACAGTCAGAGTTAGAGTCAGAGTCCGAGTCTGACTCAGAGTCAGAGTCAGAGTCAGAGTCAGAGTTAGAGTCAGAGTCCGAGTCTGACTCAGAGTCAGAGTCAGAGTCAGAGTCAGAGTCGACGTCAGAGTCAGAGTCAGAGACAGAGTCAGATTTAGAGTCAGAGTCAGAGTCAGAGTCAGAGTCGGAGTCAAAGTCAGAGTCTCAGTCTCAGTCAAAGTAAGAGTCTCAGTCAGAGTCAAAGTTAGAGTCAGAGTCGGAGTCAGAGTCAGAGTCAGAGTCAGAGTCAGAGTCAGAGTCGGAGTCAGCGTCAGAGTCAGAGTCAGAGTCGGAGTCAAAGTCGGAGTCAGAGTCAAAGACAGAGTCAGATTTAGAGTCAGAGTCAGAGTCAGAGTCAGAGTCAGAGTCAGAGTCGGAGTCAGCGTCAGAGTCAGAGTCAGAGTCAGAGTCAGAGTTAGAGTCAGAGTCAGAGTCGGAGTCAGAGTCAGAGTCAGAGTTGGACTCAGAGTCAAAGTCAGATTCAGAAACAGAGTCAGAGTCAGAGTCAGATTCAGAGTCAGAGTCAGAGTCATAGTCAGAATCAGAGTCGGAGTCATGAAGTCAGAGTCAGAGTCAGAGTCGAGTCAGAGTCAAAGTCACAGTGATAAAGTCAGAGTCTGAGTCAGGGTCAGAGTCAGAATCGAAGTCAGAGTCGGAGTCAGAGTCAGAGTCAGTGTCAGAGTCAGAGTCGGAGTCAGAGTCAGAGTCATAGTCAGAGTCAGCGTCAGAGTCAGAGTCAGAGTCAGAGTCAGAGTCAGAGTCAGAGTCGGAGTCAGAGTCAGAGTCATAGTCAGAGTCAGCGTCAGAGTCAGAGTCGGAGTCATAGTCAGAGTCAGAGTCAGAGTCAGAGTTAGAGTCAGAGTCAGAGTCTGAGTCAGAGTCAGAGTCAGAGTCAGAGTCAGATACAGAGTCAGAGTCAGAGTCAGAGTCAGAGTCAGAGTCAGAGTCAGAGTCAGAGTCAGAGTCAGAGTTGGACTCAGAGTCAAAGTCAGATTCAGAAACAGAGTCAGAGTCAGAGTCAGATTCAGAGTCAGAGTCAGAGTCATAGTCAGAATCAGAGTCGGAGTCATGAAGTCAGAGTCAGAGTCAGAGTCGAGTCAGAGTCAAAGTCACAGTGATAAAGTCAGAGTCTGAGTCAGAGTCAGAGTCAGAATCGAAGTCAGAGTCAGAGTCGAGTCAGAGTCGAAGTCACAGTGATAAAGTCAGAGTCTGAGTCAGAGTCAGAGTCAGAATCGAAGTCAGAGTCGGAGTCAGAGTCAGAGTCAGAGTCAGAGTCAGAGTCGGAGTCAGAGTCAGAGTCATAGTCAGAGTCAGCGTCAGAGTCAGAGTCGGAGTCATAGTCAGAGTCAGAGTCAGAGTCAGAGTTAGAGTCAGAGTCAGAGTCTGAGTCAGAGTCAGAGTCAGAGTCAGAGTCAGATACAGAGTCAGAGTCAGAGTCAGAGTCAGAGTCAGAGTCAGAGTCAGAGTCAGAGTCAGATACAGAGTCAGAGTCAGAGTCAGATTCAGAGTCAGAGTCAGAGTCAGAGTCAGAGTCAGAGTCAGAGTCAGAGTCAGAGTCAGAGTCAGAGTCAGAGTCAGAGTCGGAGTCAGAATCAGAGTCAGAGACAGAGTCAGATTCAGAGTCGGAGTCAGAGTCAGAGTCAGAGTCAGAGTCAAAGTCAGAGTCTCATTCTCAGTCAAAGTAAGAGTCTCAGTCAGAGTCAAAGTCAGAGTCAGAGTCGGAGTCAGAGTCAGAGTCAGAGTCAGAGTCAGATTTAGAGTCGGAGTCAGCGTCAGAGTCAGAGTCAGAGTCAGAGTCAGAGTCAGAGTCAGAGTCGGAGTCAGCGTCAGAGTCAGAGTCAGAGTCGGAGTCAAAGTCAGAGTCAGAGTCAGAGACAGAGTCAGATTTAGAGTCAGAGTCAGAGTCAGAGTCAGAGTCAGAGTCAGAGTCGGAGTCAGCGTCAGAGTCAGAGTTAGAGTCAGAGTCAGAGTTAGAGTCAGAGTCAGAGTCGGAGTCAGAGTCAGAGTCAGAGTTGGACTCAGAGTCAAAGTCAGATTCAGAAACAGAGTCAGAGTCAGAGTCAAAGTCAGAGTCAGAGTCAGAGTCAGATACAGAGTCAGAGTCAGAGTCAGAGTCAGAGTCAGATTCAGAGTCACCGTCATGGAGACAGAGTCAGAGTCAGAGCGATAGTCACAGTCAGAGTTAGAGTCAGAGTCCGAGTCTGACTCAGAGTCAGAGTCAGAGTCAGAGTCAGAGTTAGAGTTAGAGTCAGAGTCCGAGTCTGACTCAGAGTCAGAGTCAGAGTCAGAGTCAGAGTCAGAGTCAGAGTCAGAGTCAGATACAGAGTCAGAGTCAGAGTCAGATTCAGAGTCAAAGTCAGAGTCAGAGTCAGAGTCAGAGTCAAAGTCAGAGTCAGAGTCAGAGTCAGAGTCAGAGTCAGAGTCGGAGTCAGAATCAGAGTCAGAGACAGAGTCAGATTTAGAGTCGGAGTCAGAGTCAGAGTCAGAGTCAGAGTCAAAGTCAGAGTCTCATTCTCAGTCAAAGTAAGAGTCTCAGTCAGAGTCAAAGTCAGAGTCAGAGTCGGAGTCAGAGTCAGAGTCAGAGTCAGAGTCAGAGTTGGACTTAGAGTCAAAGTCAGATTCAGAAACAGAGTCAGAGTCAGAGTCAAAGTCAGAGTCAGAGTCAGAGTCAGATACAGAGTCAGAGTCAGAGTCAGAGTCAGAGTCAGATTCAGAGTCACCGTCATGGAGACAGAGTCAGAGTCAGAGCGATAGTCACAGTCAGAGTTAGAGTCAGAGTCCGAGTCTGACTCAGAGTCAGAGTCAGAGTCAGAGTCAGAGTTAGAGTCAGAGTCCGAGTCTGACTCAGACTCAGAGTCAGAGTCAGAGTCAGAGTCGACGTCAGAGTCAGAGTCAGAGACAGTGTCAGATTTAGAGTCAGAGTCAGAGTCAGAGTCAGAGTCGGAGTCAAAGTCAGAGTCTCAGTCTCAGTCAAAGTAAGAGTCTCAGTCAGAGTCAAAGTTAGAGTCAGAGTCGGAGTCAGAGTCAGAGTCAGAGTCAGAGTCAGAGTCAGAGTCGGAGTCAGCGTCAGAGTCAGAGTCAGAGTCGGAGTCAAAGTCGGAGTCAGAGTCAAAGACAGAGTCAGATTTAGAGTCAGAGTCAGAGTCAGAGTCAGAGTCAGAGTCAGAGTCGGAGTCAGCGTCAGAGTCAGAGTCAGAGTCAGAGTCAGAGTTAGAGTCAGAGTCAGAGTCGGAGTCAGAGTCAGAGTCAGAGTTGGACTCAGAGTCAAAGTCAGATTCAGAAACAGAGTCAGAGTCAGAGTCAGATTCAGAGTCAGAGTCAGAGTCATAGTCAGAATCAGAGTCGGAGTCATGAAGTCAGAGTCAGAGTGAGAGTCGAGTCAGAGTCAAAGTCACAGTGATAAAGTCAGAGTCAGAGTCAGAGTCAGAGTCAGAATCGAAGTCAGAGTCGGAGTCAGAGTCAGAGTCAGAGTCAGAGTCAGAGTCGGAGTCAGAGTCAGAGTCATAGTCAGAGTCAGCGTCAGAGTCAGAGTCAGAGTCAGAGTCAGAGTCAGAGTCAGAGTCGGAGTCAGAGTCAGAGTCATAGTCAGAGTCAGCGTCAGAGTCAGAGTCAGAGTCAGAGTCAGAGTCAGAGTCAGAGTCGGAGTCAGAGTCAGAGTCATAGTCAGAGTCAGCGTCAGAGTCAGAGTCGGAGTCATAGTCAGAGTCAGAGTCAGAGTCAGAGTTAGAGTCAGAGTCAGAGTCTGAGTCAGAGTCAGAGTCAGAGTCAGAGTCAGATACAGAGTCAGAGTCAGAGTCAGAGTCAGAGTCAGAGTCAGAGTCAGAGTCAGAGTCAGAGTCAGAGTTGGACTCAGAGTCAAAGTCAGATTCAGAAACAGAGTCAGAGTCAGAGTCAGATTCAGAGTCAGAGTCAGAGTCATAGTCAGAATCAGAGTCGGAGTCATAAAGTCAGAGTCAGAGTCAGAGTCGAGTCAGAGTCAAAGTCACAGTGATAAAGTCAGAGTCTGAGTCAGAGTCAGAGTCAGAATCGAAGTCAGAGTCAGAGTCGAGTCAGAGTCAAAGTCACAGTGATAAAGTCAGAGTCTGAGTCAGAGTCAGAGTCAGAATCGAAGTCAGAGTCGGAGTCAGAGTCAGAGTCAGAGTCAGAGTTAGAGTCGGAGTCAGAGTCAGAGTCATAGTCAGAGTCAGCGTCAGAGTCAGAGTCGGAGTCATAGTCAGAGTCAGAGTCAGAGTCAGAGTTAGAGTCAGAGTCAGAGTCTGAGTCAGAGTCAGAGTCAGAGTCAGAGTCAGATACAGAGTCAGAGTCAGAGTCAGAGTCAGAGTCAGAGTCAGAGTCAGAGTCAGAGTCAGATACAGAGTCAGAGTCAGAGTCAGATTCAGAGTCAGAGTCAGAGTCAGAGTCAGAGTCAGAGTCAGAGTCAGAGTCAGAGTCAGAGTCAGAGTCGGAGTCAGAATCAGAGTCAGAGACAGAGTCAGATTTAGAGTCGGAGTCAGAGTCAGAGTCAGAGTCAGAGTCAAAGTCAGAGTCTCATTCTCAGTCAAAGTAAGAGTCTCAGTCAGAGTCAAAGTCAGAGTCAGAGTCGGAGTCAGAGTCAGAGTCAGAGTCAGAGTCAGATTTAGAGTCGGAGTCAGCGTCAGAGTCAGAGTCAGAGTCAGAGTCAGAGTCAGAGTCAGAGTCGGAGTCAGCGTCAGAGTCAGAGTCAGAGTCGGAGTCAAAGTCAGAGTCAGAGTCAGAGACAGAGTCAGATTTAGAGTCAGAGTCAGAGTCAGAGTCAGAGTCAGAGTCAGAGTCAGAGTCGGAGTCAGCGTCAGAGTCAGAGTCAGAGTCAGAGTCAGAGTTAGAGTCAGAGTCAGAGTCGGAGTCAGAGTCAGAGTCAGAGTTGGACTCAGAGTCAAAGTCGGATTCAGAAACAGAGTCAGAGTCAGAGTCAGATTCAGAGTCAGAGTCAGAGTCATAGTCAGAATCAGAGTCGGAGTCATGAAGTCAGAGTCAGAGTCAGAGTCGAGTCAGAGTCAAAGTCACAGTGATAAAGTCAGAGTCTGAGTCAGAGTCAGAGTCAGAATCGAAGTCAGAGTCGGAGTCAGAGTCAGAGTCAGAGTCAGAGTCAGAGTCGGAGTCAGAGTCAGAGTCATAGTCAGAGTCAGCGTCAGAGTCAGAGTCAGAGTCAGAGTCAGAGTCAGAGTCAGAGTCGGAGTCAGAGTCAGAGTCATAGTCAGAGTCAGCGTCAGAGTCAGAGTCGGAGTCATAGTCAGAGTCAGAGTCAGAGTCAGGGTTAGAGTCAGAGTCAGAGTCTGAGTCAGAGTCAGAGTCAGAGTCAGAGTCAGATACAGAGTCAGAGTCAGAGTCAGAGTCAGAGTCAGAGTCAGAGTCAGAGTCAGAGTCAGAGTCAGAGTTGGACTCAGAGTCAAAGTCAGATTCAGAAACAGAGTCAGAGTCAGAGTCAGATTCAGAGTCAGAGTCAGAGTCATAGTCAGAATCAGAGTCGGAGTCATGAAGTCAGAGTCAGAGTCAGAGTCGAGTCAGAGTCAAAGTCACAGTGATAAAGTCAGAGTCTGAGTCAGAGTCAGAGTCAGAATCGAAGTCAGAGTCAGAGTCGAGTCAGAGTCAAAGTCACAGTGATAAAGTCAGAGTCTGAGTCAGAGTCAGAGTCAGAATCGAAGTCAGAGTCGGAGTCAGAGTCAGAGTCAGAGTCAGAGTCAGAGTCGGAGTCAGAGTCAGAGTCATAGTCAGAGTCAGCGTCAGAGTCAGAGTCGGAGTCATAGTCAGAGTCAGAGTCAGAGTCAGAGTTAGAGTCAGTGTCAGAGTCTGAGTCAGAGTCAGAGTCAGAGTCAGAGTCAGATACAGAGTCAGAGTCAGAGTCAGAGTCAGAGTCAGAGTCAGAGTCAGAGTCAGAGTCAGATACAGAGTCAGAGTCAGAGTCAGATTCAGAGTCAAAGTCAGAGTCAGAGTCAGAGTCAGAGTCAGAGTCAGAGTCAGAGTCAGAGTCAGAGTCAGAGTCAGAGTCGGAGTCAGAATCAGAGTCAGAGACAGAGTCAGATTTAGAGTCGGAGTCAGAGTCAGAGTCAGAGTCAGAGTCAAAGTCAGAGTCTCATTCTCAGTCAAAGTAAGAGTCTCAGTCAGAGTCAAAGTCAGAGTCAGAGTCGGAGTCAGAGTCAGAGTCAGAGTCAGAGTCAGATTTAGAGTCGGAGTCAGCGTCAGAGTCAGAGTCAGAGTCAGAGTCAGAGTCAGAGTCAGAGTCAGAGTCGGAGTCAGCGTCAGAGTCAGAGTCAGAGTCGGAGTCAAAGTCAGAGTCAGAGTCAGAGACAGAGTCAGATTTAGAGTCAGAGTCAGAGTCAGAGTCAGAGTCAGAGTCAGAGTCGGAGTCAGCGTCAGAGTCAGAGTTAGAGTCAGAGTCAGAGTTAGAGTCAGAGTCAGAGTCGGAGTCAGAGTCAGAGTCAGAGTTGGACTCAGAGTCAAAGTCAGATTCAGAAACAGAGTCAGAGTCAGAGTCAAAGTCAGAGTCAGAGTCAGAGTCAGATACAGAGTCAGATTTAGAGTCAGAGTCAGAGTCAGAGTCAGAGTCGGAGTCAAAGTCAGAGTCTCAGTCTCAGTCAAAGTAAGAGTCTCAGTCAGAGTCAAAGTTAGAGTCAGAGTCGGAGTCAGAATCAGAGTCAGAGTCAGAGTCAGAGTCGGAGTCGGAGTCAGCGTCAGAGTCAGAGTCAGAGTCGGAGTCAAAGTCGGAGTCAGAGTCAAAGACAGAGTCAGATTTAGAGTCAGAGTCAGAGTCAGAGTCAGAGTCAGAGTCAGAGTCGGAGTCAGCGTCAGAGTCAGAGTCAGAGTCAGAGTCAGAGTTAGAGTCAGAGTCAGAGTCGGAGTCAGAGTCAGAGTCAGAGTTGGACTCAGAGTCAAAGTCAGATTCAGAAACAGAGTCAGAGTCAGAGTCAGATTCAGAGTCAGAGTCAGAGTCATAGTCAGAATCAGAGTCGGAGTCATGAAGTCAGAGTCAGAGTCAGAGTCGAGTCAGAGTCAAAGTCACAGTGATAAAGTCAGAGTCTGAGTCAGAGTCAGAGTCAGAATCGAAGTCAGAGTCGGAGTCAGAGTCAGAGTCAGAGTCAGAGTCGGAGTCAGAGTCAGAGTCATAGTCAGAGTCAGCGTCAGAGTCAGAGTCAGAGTCAGAGTCAGAGTCAGATACAGAGTCAGAGTCAGAGGCAGATTCAGAGTCAGAGTCAGAGTCATAGTCAGAGTCAGATACAGAGTCAGAGTCAGAGTCAGAGTCAGAGTCGGAGTCATAGTCAGAGTCAGAGTCAGAGTCAGAGTTAGAGTCAAAGTCAAAGTCAGAGTCTGAGTCAGAGTCAGAGTCAGAGTCAGAGTCAGATACAGAGTCAGAGTCAGAGTCAGAGTCAGAGTCAGAGTCAGAGTCAGAGTCAGAGTCAGATACAGTGTCAGAGTCAGAGTCAGATTCAGAGTCAGAGTCAGAGTCAGAGTCAGAGTCAGAGTCAGAGTCAGAGTCAGAGTCAGAGTCGGAGTCAAAGTCAGAGTCAGAGACAGAGTCAGATTTAGAGTCAGAGTCAGAGTCAGAGTCAGAGTCAGAGTCAAAGTCAGAGTCTCATTCTCAGTCAAAGTAAGAGTCTCAGTCAGAGTCAAAGTCAGAGTCAGAGTCGGAGTCAGAGTCAGAGTCAGAGTCAGAGTCAGATTTAGAGTCGGAGTCAGCGTCAGAGTCAGAGTCAGAGTCAGAGTCAGAGTCACAGTCAGAGTCGGAGTCAGCGTCAGAGTCAGAGTCAGAGTCGGAGTCAAAGTCAGAGTCAGAGTCAGAGACAGAGTCAGATTTAGAGTCAGAGTCAAAGTCAGAGTCAGAGTCAGAGTCAGAGTCGGAGTCAGCGTCAGAGTCAGAGTTAGAGTCAGAGTCAGAGTTAGAGTCAGAGTCCGAGTCGGAGTAAGAGTCAGAGTCAGAGTTGGACTCAGAGTCAAAGTCAGATTCAGAAACGGAGTCAGAGTCAGAGTCAGATTCAGAGTCAGCGTCGTGAAGACAGAGTCAGAGTCAGAGCGATAGTCAGAGTCAGAGTTAGAGTCAGAGTCCGAGTCTGATTCAGAGTCAGAGTCAGAGTCAGAGTCAGAGTCAGATACAGAGGCAGAGTCAGAGTCAGAGTCAGAGTCGGAGTCATAGTCAGAGTCAGAGTCAGATACAGAGTCGGAGTCAGAGTCAGATTCAAAGTCAGAGTCTCAGTCACAGTCGAAGTCGGAGTCTCAGTCAGAGTCAAAGTCAGAGTCAGAGTCAGAGTCGGAGTCAGCGTCAGAGTCAGAGTCAGAGTCAGAGTCATAGTCAGAGTCAGAGTCAGAGTCAGAGTCAGAGTCAGAGTCAGATTCGGAGTCAGAGTCAGAGTGATAGTCAGAGTCCGAGTCGGAGTCATGAAGTCAGAGTCAGAGTCATAGTCGAGTCAGAGTCAAAGTCACAGTGATAAAATCAGAGTCAGAGTCAAAGTAAGAGTTAGAGTCAGAGTCAGAATCGAAGTCAGAGTCGGAGTCAGAGTCAGAGTCAGAGTCAGAGTCAGAGTCGGAGTCAGAGTCGGAGTCAGAGTCAGAGTCAGGGTCAGAGTCAGAGTCAGATTTAAAGTCAGCGTCAGCGTCATGGATTCAGAGTCAGAGTCTGAGTCAGAGTCAGAGTAAGAGTCAGACTCATAGTCAGAGTCAGCGTCAGAGTCAGAGTCAGAGTCACAGTCAGAGTCAGATACAGAGTCAGAGTCAGAGTCAGATTCGGAGTCAGAGTCAGAGTCATAGTCAGAGTCAGAGTCAGAGTCAGAGTCAGAGTCGACGTCAGATTCAGAGTCAGAGACAGAGTCAGATTTAGAGTCAGAGTCAGAGTCAAAGTCAGAGTCTCAGTCTCAGTCAAAGTAAGAGTCTCAGTCAGAGTCAAAGTTAGAGTCAGAGTCGGAGTCAGAGTCAGAGTCAGAGTCACAGTCAGAGTCAGATACAGAGTCAGAGTCAGAGTCAGATTCAGAGTCAGAGTCAGAGTCATAGTCAGAGTCAGAGTCAGAGTCAGAGTCAGAGTCGACGTCAGATTCAGAGTCACCGTCATGGAGACAGAGTCAAAGTCAGAGCGATAGTCACAGTCAGAGTTAGAGTCAGAGTCCGAGTCTGACTCAGAGTCAGAGTCAGAGTCAGAGTCAGAGTTAGAGTCAGAGTCCGAGTCTGACTCAGAGTCAGAGTCAGAGTCAGAGTCAGAGTCGACGTCAGAGTCAGAGTCAGAGACAGAGTCAGATTTAGAGTCAGAGTCAGAGTCAGAGTCAGAGTCGGAGTCAAAGTCAGAGTCTCAGTCTCAGTCAAAGTAAGAGTCTCAGTCAGAGTCAAAGTTAGAGTCAGAGTCGGAGTCAGAGTCAGAGTCAGAGTCAGAGTCAGAGTCAGAGTCGGAGTCAGCGTCAGAGTCAGAGTCAGAGTCGGAGTCAAAGTCAGAGTCAGAGTCAAAGACAGAGTCAGATTTAGAGTCAGAGTCAGAGTCAGAGTCAGAGTCAGAGTCAGAGTCGGAGTCAGCGTCAGAGTCAGAGTCAGAGTCAGAGTCAGAGTTAGAGTCAGAGTCAGAGTCGGAGTCAGAGTCAGAGTCAGAGTTGGACTCAGAGTCAAAGTCAGATTCAGAAACAGAGTCAGAGTCAGAGTCAGATTCAGAGTCAGAGTCAGAGTCATAGTCAGAATCAGAGTCGGAGTCATGAAGTCAGAGTCAGAGTCAGAGTCGAGTCAGAGTCAAAGTCACAGTGATAAAGTCAGAGTCTGAGTCATAGTCAGAATCAGAGTCGAAGTCATGAAGTCAGAGTCAGAGTCAGAGTCGAGTCAGAGTCAAAGTCACAGTGATAAAGTCAGAGTCCTAGTCAGAGTCAGAGTCAGAATCGAAGTCAGAGTCGGAGTCAGAGTCAGAGTCAGAGTCAGAGTCAGAGTCAGAGTCATAGTGAGAGTCAGCGTCAGAGTCAGAGTCAGAGTCAGAGTCAGAGTCAGATACAGAGTCAGAGTCAGAGGCAGATTCAGAGTCCGAGTCAGAGTCATAGTCAGAGTCAGATACAGAGTCAGAGTCAGAGTCAGAGTCAGAGTCGGAGTCATAGTCAGAGTCAGAGTCGGAGTCAGAGTTAGAGTCAAAGTCACAGTCTGAGTCAGAGTCAGAGTCAGAGTCAGAGTCAGATACAGAGTCAGAGTCAGAGTCAGAGTCAGAGTCGGAGTCAGCGTCAGAGTCAGAGTCAGAGTCAGAGTCATAGTCAGAGTCAGAGTCAGAGTCAGAGTCAGAGTCAGAGTCAGATTCGGAGTCAGAGTCAGAGTGATAGTCAGAGTCCGAGTCGGAGTCATGAAATCAGAGTCAGAGTCATAGTCGAGTCAGAGTCAAAGTCACAGTGATAAAATCAGAGTCAGAGTCACAGTAAGAGTTAGAGTCAGAGTCAGAATCGAAGTCAGAGTCGGAGTCAGAGTCAGAGTCAGAGTCAGAGTCAGAGTCGGAGTCAGAGTCGGAGTCAGAGTCAGAGTCAGGGTCAGAGTCAGAGTCAGATTTAAAGTCAGCGTCAGCGTCATGGATTCAGAGTCAGAGTCTGAGTCAGAGTCAGAGTAAGAGTCAGACTCATAGTCAGAGTCAGCGTCAGAGTCAGAGTCAGAGTCACAGTCAGAGTCAGATACAGAGTCAGAGTCAGAGTCAGATTCAGAGTCAGAGTCAGAGTCATAGTCAGAGTCAGAGTCAGAGTCAGAGTCAGAGTCAGAGTCAGAGTCAGATACAGAGTCAGAGTCAGAGTCAGATTCAGAGTCAGAGTCAGAGTCAGAGTCAGAGTCAGAGTCAGAGTCAGAGTCAGAGTCATAGTCGGAGTCAGAGTCAGAGTCAGAGACAGAGTCAGATTTAGAGTCAGAGTCAGAGTCAGAGTCAGAGTCAGAGTCAGAGTCAAAGTCAGAGTCTCATTCTCAGTCAAAGTAAGAGTCACAGTCGGAGTCAAAGTCAGAGTCAGAGTCGGAGTCAGAGTCAGAGTCAGAGTCAGAGTCAGATTTAGAGTCGGAGTCAGCGTCAGAGTCAGAGTCAGAGTCAGAGTCAGATACAGAGTCAGAGTCAGAGTCAGATTCAGAGTCAGAGTCAGAGTCAGAGTCAGAGTCAGAGTCAGAGTCAGGGTCAGAGTCAGAGTCGGAGTCAGAGTCAGAGTCAGAGACAGAGTCAGATTTAGAGTCAGAGTCAGAGTCAGCGTCAGAGTCAGAGTCAGAGTCAGAGTCAGAGTCAGAGTCAGAGTCGGAGTCAGAGTCAGAGTCATAGTCAGAGTCAGCGTCAGAGTCAGAGTCGGAGTCATAGTCAGAGTCAGAGTCAGAGTCAGAGTTAGAGTCAGAGTCAGAGTCTGAGTCAGAGTCAGAGTCAGAGTCAGAGTCAGATACAGAGTCAGAGTCAGAGTCAGAGTCAGAGTCAGAGTCAGAGTCAGAGTCAGAGTCAGAGTCAGAGTTGGACTCAGAGTCAAAGTCAGATTCAGAAACAGAGTCAGAGTCAGAGTCAGATTCAGAGTCAGAGTCAGAGTCATAGTCAGAATCAGAGTCGGAGTCATGAAGTCAGAGTCAGAGTCAGAGTCGAGTCAGAGTCAAAGTCACAGTGATAAAGTCAGAGTCTGAGTCAGAGTCAGAGTCAGAATCGAAGTCAGAGTCAGAGTCGAGTCAGAGTCGAAGTCACAGTGATAAAGTCAGAGTCTGAGTCAGAGTCAGAGTCAGAATCGAAGTCAGAGTCGGAGTCAGAGTCAGAGTCAGAGTCAGAGTCAGAGTCGGAGTCAGAGTCAGAGTCATAGTCAGAGTCAGCGTCAGAGTCAGAGTCGGAGTCATAGTCAGAGTCAGAGTCAGAGTCAGAGTTAGAGTCAGAGTCAGAGTCTGAGTCAGAGTCAGAGTCAGAGTCAGAGTCAGATACAGAGTCAGAGTCAGAGTCAGAGTCAGAGTCAGAGTCAGAGTCAGAGTCAGAGTCAGATACAGAGTCAGAGTCAGAGTCAGATTCAGAGTCAGAGTCAGAGTCAGAGTCAGAGTCAGAGTCAGAGTCAGAGTCAGAGTCAGAGTCAGAGTCAGAGTCAGAGTCGGAGTCAGAATCAGAGTCAGAGACAGAGTCAGATTCAGAGTCGGAGTCAGAGTCAGAGTCAGAGTCAGAGTCAAAGTCAGAGTCTCATTCTCAGTCAAAGTAAGAGTCTCAGTCAGAGTCAAAGTCAGAGTCAGAGTCGGAGTCAGAGTCAGAGTCAGAGTCAGAGTCAGATTTAGAGTCGGAGTCAGCGTCAGAGTCAGAGTCAGAGTCAGAGTCAGAGTCAGAGTCAGAGTCGGAGTCAGCGTCAGAGTCAGAGTCAGAGTCGGAGTCAAAGTCAGAGTCAGAGTCAGAGACAGAGTCAGATTTAGAGTCAGAGTCAGAGTCAGAGTCAGAGTCAGAGTCAGAGTCGGAGTCAGCGTCAGAGTCAGAGTTAGAGTCAGAGTCAGAGTTAGAGTCAGAGTCAGAGTCGGAGTCAGAGTCAGAGTCAGAGTTGGACTCAGAGTCAAAGTCAGATTCAGAAACAGAGTCAGAGTCAGAGTCAAAGTCAGAGTCAGAGTCAGAGTCAGATACAGAGTCAGAGTCAGAGTCAGAGTCAGAGTCAGATTCAGAGTCACCGTCATGGAGACAGAGTCAGAGTCAGAGCGATAGTCACAGTCAGAGTTAGAGTCAGAGTCCGAGTCTGACACAGAGTCAGAGTCAGAGTCAGAGTCAGAGTTAGAGTTAGAGTCAGAGTCCGAGTCTGACTCAGAGTCAGAGTCAGAGTCAGAGTCAGAGTCAGAGTCAGAGTCAGAGTCAGATACAGAGTCAGAGTCAGAGTCAGATTCAGAGTCAAAGTCAGAGTCAGAGTCAGAGTCAGAGTCAAAGTCAGAGTCAGAGTCAGAGTCAGAGTCAGAGTCAGAGTCGGAGTCAGAATCAGAGTCAGAGACAGAGTCAGATTTAGAGTCGGAGTCAGAGTCAGAGTCAGAGTCAGAGTCAAAGTCAGAGTCTCATTCTCAGTCAAAGTAAGAGTCTCAGTCAGAGTCAAAGTCAGAGTCAGAGTCGGAGTCAGAGTCAGAGTCAGAGTCAGAGTCAGAGTTGGACTTAGAGTCAAAGTCAGATTCAGAAACAGAGTCAGAGTCAGAGTCAAAGTCAGAGTCAGAGTCAGAGTCAGATACAGAGTCAGAGTCAGAGTCAGAGTCAGAGTCAGATTCAGAGTCACCGTCATGGAGACAGAGTCAGAGTCAGAGCGATAGTCACAGTCAGAGTTAGAGTCAGAGTCCGAGTCTGACTCAGAGTCAGAGTCAGAGTCAGAGTCAGAGTTAGAGTCAGAGTCCGAGTCTGACTCAGACTCAGAGTCAGAGTCAGAGTCAGAGTCGACGTCAGAGTCAGAGTCAGAGACAGTGTCAGATTTAGAGTCAGAGTCAGAGTCAGAGTCAGAGTCGGAGTCAAAGTCAGAGTCTCAGTCTCAGTCAAAGTAAGAGTCTCAGTCAGAGTCAAAGTTAGAGTCAGAGTCGGAGTCAGAGTCAGAGTCAGAGTCAGAGTCAGAGTCAGAGTCGGAGTCAGCGTCAGAGTCAGAGTCAGAGTCGGAGTCAAAGTCGGAGTCAGAGTCAAAGACAGAGTCAGATTTAGAGTCAGAGTCAGAGTCAGAGTCAGAGTCAGAGTCAGAGTCGGAGTCAGCGTCAGAGTCAGAGTCAGAGTCAGAGTCAGAGTTAGAGTCAGAGTCAGAGTCGGAGTAAGAGTCAGAGTCAGAGTTGGACTCAGAGTCAAAGTCAGATTCAGAAACAGAGTCAGAGTCAGAGTCAGATTCAGAGTCAGAGTCAGAGTCATAGTCAGAATCAGAGTCGGAGTCATGAAGTCAGAGTCAGAGTGAGAGTCGAGTCAGAGTCAAAGTCACAGTGATAAAGTCAGAGTCAGAGTCAGAGTCAGAGTCAGAATCGAAGTCAGAGTCGGAGTCAGAGTCAGAGTCAGAGTCAGAGTCAGAGTCGGAGTCAGAGTCAGAGTCATAGTCAGAGTCAGCGTCAGAGTCAGAGTCAGAGTCAGAGTCAGAGTCAGAGTCAGAGTCGGAGTCAGAGTCAGAGTCATAGTCAGAGTCAGCGTCAGAGTCAGAGTCAGAGTCAGAGTCAGAGTCAGAGTCAGAGTCGGAGTCAGAGTCAGAGTCATAGTCAGAGTCAGCGTCAGAGTCAGAGTCGGAGTCATAGTCAGAGTCAGAGTCAGAGTCAGAGTTAGAGTCAGAGTCAGA
This sequence comes from Tenthredo distinguenda, assembly GCA_947538915.1. Lineage (NCBI taxonomy): Eukaryota > Metazoa > Arthropoda > Insecta > Hymenoptera > Tenthredinidae > Tenthredo > Tenthredo distinguenda. The sequence goes on along the minus strand of CANNYR010000054.1, from coordinate 123,733 downwards.
GTCTGAGTCAGAGTCAGAGTCAGAGTCAGAGTCAGATACAGAGTCAGAGTCAGAGTCAGAGTCAGAGTCAGAGTCAGAGTCAGAGTCAGAGTCAGAGTCAGAGTTGGACTCAGAGTCAAAGTCAGATTCAGAAACAGAGTCAGAGTCAGAGTCAGATTCAGAGTCAGAGTCAGAGTCATAGTCAGAATCAGAGTCGGAGTCATAAAGTCAGAGTCAGAGTCAGAGTCGAGTCAGAGTCAAAGTCACAGTGATAAAGTCAGAGTCTGAGTCAGAGTCAGAGTCAGAATCGAAGTCAGAGTCAGAGTCGAGTCAGAGTCAAAGTCACAGTGATAAAGTCAGAGTCTGAGTCAGAGTCAGAGTCAGAATCGAAGTCAGAGTCGGAGTCAGAGTCAGAGTCAGAGTCAGAGTTAGAGTCGGAGTCAGAGTCAGAGTCATAGTCAGAGTCAGCGTCAGAGTCAGAGTCGGAGTCATAGTCAGAGTCAGAGTCAGAGTCAGAGTTAGAGTCAGAGTCAGAGTCTGAGTCAGAGTCAGAGTCAGAGTCAGAGTCAGATACAGAGTCAGAGTCAGAGTCAGAGTCAGAGTCAGAGTCAGAGTCAGAGTCAGAGTCAGATACAGAGTCAGAGTCAGAGTCAGATTCAGAGTCAGAGTCAGAGTCAGAGTCAGAGTCAGAGTCAGAGTCAGAGTCAGAGTCAGAGTCAGAGTCGGAGTCAGAATCAGAGTCAGAGACAGAGTCAGATTTAGAGTCGGAGTCAGAGTCAGAGTCAGAGTCAGAGTCAAAGTCAGAGTCTCATTCTCAGTCAAAGTAAGAGTCTCAGTCAGAGTCAAAGTCAGAGTCAGAGTCGGAGTCAGAGTCAGAGTCAGAGTCAGAGTCAGATTTAGAGTCGGAGTCAGCGTCAGAGTCAGAGTCAGAGTCAGAGTCAGAGTCAGAGTCAGAGTCGGAGTCAGCGTCAGAGTCAGAGTCAGAGTCGGAGTCAAAGTCAGAGTCAGAGTCAGAGACAGAGTCAGATTTAGAGTCAGAGTCAGAGTCAGAGTCAGAGTCAGAGTCAGAGTCAGAGTCGGAGTCAGCGTCAGAGTCAGAGTCAGAGTCAGAGTCAGAGTTAGAGTCAGAGTCAGAGTCGGAGTCAGAGTCAGAGTCAGAGTTGGACTCAGAGTCAAAGTCGGATTCAGAAACAGAGTCAGAGTCAGAGTCAGATTCAGAGTCAGAGTCAGAGTCATAGTCAGAATCAGAGTCGGAGTCATGAAGTCAGAGTCAGAGTCAGAGTCGAGTCAGAGTCAAAGTCACAGTGATAAAGTCAGAGTCTGAGTCAGAGTCAGAGTCAGAATCGAAGTCAGAGTCGGAGTCAGAGTCAGAGTCAGAGTCAGAGTCAGAGTCGGAGTCAGAGTCAGAGTCATAGTCAGAGTCAGCGTCAGAGTCAGAGTCAGAGTCAGAGTCAGAGTCAGAGTCAGAGTCGGAGTCAGAGTCAGAGTCATAGTCAGAGTCAGCGTCAGAGTCAGAGTCGGAGTCATAGTCAGAGTCAGAGTCAGAGTCAGAGTTAGAGTCAGAGTCAGAGTCTGAGTCAGAGTCAGAGTCAGAGTCAGAGTCAGATACAGAGTCAGAGTCAGAGTCAGAGTCAGAGTCAGAGTCAGAGTCAGAGTCAGAGTCAGAGTCAGAGTTGGACTCAGAGTCAAAGTCAGATTCAGAAACAGAGTCAGAGTCAGAGTCAGATTCAGAGTCAGAGTCAGAGTCATAGTCAGAATCAGAGTCGGAGTCATGAAGTCAGAGTCAGAGTCAGAGTCGAGTCAGAGTCAAAGTCACAGTGATAAAGTCAGAGTCTGAGTCAGAGTCAGAGTCAGAATCGAAGTCAGAGTCAGAGTCGAGTCAGAGTCAAAGTCACAGTGATAAAGTCAGAGTCTGAGTCAGAGTCAGAGTCAGAATCGAAGTCAGAGTCGGAGTCAGAGTCAGAGTCAGAGTCAGAGTCAGAGTCGGAGTCAGAGTCAGAGTCATAGTCAGAGTCAGCGTCAGAGTCAGAGTCGGAGTCATAGTCAGAGTCAGAGTCAGAGTCAGAGTTAGAGTCAGTGTCAGAGTCTGAGTCAGAGTCAGAGTCAGAGTCAGAGTCAGATACAGAGTCAGAGTCAGAGTCAGAGTCAGAGTCAGAGTCAGAGTCAGAGTCAGAGTCAGATACAGAGTCAGAGTCAGAGTCAGATTCAGAGTCAAAGTCAGAGTCAGAGTCAGAGTCAGAGTCAGAGTCAGAGTCAGAGTCAGAGTCAGAGTCAGAGTCAGAGTCGGAGTCAGAATCAGAGTCAGAGACAGAGTCAGATTTAGAGTCGGAGTCAGAGTCAGAGTCAGAGTCAGAGTCAAAGTCAGAGTCTCATTCTCAGTCAAAGTAAGAGTCTCAGTCAGAGTCAAAGTCAGAGTCAGAGTCGGAGTCAGAGTCAGAGTCAGAGTCAGAGTCAGATTTAGAGTCGGAGTCAGCGTCAGAGTCAGAGTCAGAGTCAGAGTCAGAGTCAGAGTCAGAGTCAGAGTCGGAGTCAGCGTCAGAGTCAGAGTCAGAGTCGGAGTCAAAGTCAGAGTCAGAGTCAGAGACAGAGTCAGATTTAGAGTCAGAGTCAGAGTCAGAGTCAGAGTCAGAGTCAGAGTCGGAGTCAGCGTCAGAGTCAGAGTTAGAGTCAGAGTCAGAGTTAGAGTCAGAGTCAGAGTCGGAGTCAGAGTCAGAGTCAGAGTTGGACTCAGAGTCAAAGTCAGATTCAGAAACAGAGTCAGAGTCAGAGTCAAAGTCAGAGTCAGAGTCAGAGTCAGATACAGAGTCAGATTTAGAGTCAGAGTCAGAGTCAGAGTCAGAGTCGGAGTCAAAGTCAGAGTCTCAGTCTCAGTCAAAGTAAGAGTCTCAGTCAGAGTCAAAGTTAGAGTCAGAGTCGGAGTCAGAATCAGAGTCAGAGTCAGAGTCAGAGTCGGAGTCGGAGTCAGCGTCAGAGTCAGAGTCAGAGTCGGAGTCAAAGTCGGAGTCAGAGTCAAAGACAGAGTCAGATTTAGAGTCAGAGTCAGAGTCAGAGTCAGAGTCAGAGTCAGAGTCGGAGTCAGCGTCAGAGTCAGAGTCAGAGTCAGAGTCAGAGTTAGAGTCAGAGTCAGAGTCGGAGTCAGAGTCAGAGTCAGAGTTGGACTCAGAGTCAAAGTCAGATTCAGAAACAGAGTCAGAGTCAGAGTCAGATTCAGAGTCAGAGTCAGAGTCATAGTCAGAATCAGAGTCGGAGTCATGAAGTCAGAGTCAGAGTCAGAGTCGAGTCAGAGTCAAAGTCACAGTGATAAAGTCAGAGTCTGAGTCAGAGTCAGAGTCAGAATCGAAGTCAGAGTCGGAGTCAGAGTCAGAGTCAGAGTCAGAGTCGGAGTCAGAGTCAGAGTCATAGTCAGAGTCAGCGTCAGAGTCAGAGTCAGAGTCAGAGTCAGAGTCAGATACAGAGTCAGAGTCAGAGGCAGATTCAGAGTCAGAGTCAGAGTCATAGTCAGAGTCAGATACAGAGTCAGAGTCAGAGTCAGAGTCAGAGTCGGAGTCATAGTCAGAGTCAGAGTCAGAGTCAGAGTTAGAGTCAAAGTCAAAGTCAGAGTCTGAGTCAGAGTCAGAGTCAGAGTCAGAGTCAGATACAGAGTCAGAGTCAGAGTCAGAGTCAGAGTCAGAGTCAGAGTCAGAGTCAGAGTCAGATACAGTGTCAGAGTCAGAGTCAGATTCAGAGTCAGAGTCAGAGTCAGAGTCAGAGTCAGAGTCAGAGTCAGAGTCAGAGTCAGAGTCGGAGTCAGAGTCAGAGTCAGAGACAGAGTCAGATTTAGAGTCAGAGTCAGAGTCAGAGTCAGAGTCAGAGTCAAAGTCAGAGTCTCATTCTCAGTCAAAGTAAGAGTCTCAGTCAGAGTCAAAGTCAGAGTCAGAGTCGGAGTCAGAGTCAGAGTCAGAGTCAGAGTCAGATTTAGAGTCGGAGTCAGCGTCAGAGTCAGAGTCAGAGTCAGAGTCAGAGTCACAGTCAGAGTCGGAGTCAGCGTCAGAGTCAGAGTCAGAGTCGGAGTCAAAGTCAGAGTCAGAGTCAGAGACAGAGTCAGATTTAGAGTCAGAGTCAAAGTCAGAGTCAGAGTCAGAGTCAGAGTCGGAGTCAGCGTCAGAGTCAGAGTTAGAGTCAGAGTCAGAGTTAGAGTCAGAGTCCGAGTCGGAGTAAGAGTCAGAGTCAGAGTTGGACTCAGAGTCAAAGTCAGATTCAGAAACGGAGTCAGAGTCAGAGTCAGATTCAGAGTCAGCGTCGTGAAGACAGAGTCAGAGTCAGAGCGATAGTCAGAGTCAGAGTTAGAGTCAGAGTCCGAGTCTGATTCAGAGTCAGAGTCAGAGTCAGAGTCAGAGTCAGATACAGAGGCAGAGTCAGAGTCAGAGTCAGAGTCGGAGTCATAGTCAGAGTCAGAGTCAGATACAGAGTCGGAGTCAGAGTCAGATTCAAAGTCAGAGTCTCAGTCACAGTCGAAGTCGGAGTCTCAGTCAGAGTCAAAGTCAGAGTCAGAGTCAGAGTCGGAGTCAGCGTCAGAGTCAGAGTCAGAGTCAGAGTCATAGTCAGAGTCAGAGTCAGAGTCAGAGTCAGAGTCAGAGTCAGATTCGGAGTCAGAGTCAGAGTGATAGTCAGAGTCCGAGTCGGAGTCATGAAGTCAGAGTCAGAGTCATAGTCGAGTCAGAGTCAAAGTCACAGTGATAAAATCAGAGTCAGAGTCAAAGTAAGAGTTAGAGTCAGAGTCAGAATCGAAGTCAGAGTCGGAGTCAGAGTCAGAGTCAGAGTCAGAGTCAGAGTCGGAGTCAGAGTCGGAGTCAGAGTCAGAGTCAGGGTCAGAGTCAGAGTCAGATTTAAAGTCAGCGTCAGCGTCATGGATTCAGAGTCAGAGTCTGAGTCAGAGTCAGAGTAAGAGTCAGACTCATAGTCAGAGTCAGCGTCAGAGTCAGAGTCAGAGTCACAGTCAGAGTCAGATACAGAGTCAGAGTCAGAGTCAGATTCGGAGTCAGAGTCAGAGTCATAGTCAGAGTCAGAGTCAGAGTCAGAGTCAGAGTCGACGTCAGATTCAGAGTCAGAGACAGAGTCAGATTTAGAGTCAGAGTCAGAGTCAAAGTCAGAGTCTCAGTCTCAGTCAAAGTAAGAGTCTCAGTCAGAGTCAAAGTTAGAGTCAGAGTCGGAGTCAGAGTCAGAGTCAGAGTCACAGTCAGAGTCAGATACAGAGTCAGAGTCAGAGTCAGATTCAGAGTCAGAGTCAGAGTCATAGTCAGAGTCAGAGTCAGAGTCAGAGTCAGAGTCGACGTCAGATTCAGAGTCACCGTCATGGAGACAGAGTCAAAGTCAGAGCGATAGTCACAGTCAGAGTTAGAGTCAGAGTCCGAGTCTGACTCAGAGTCAGAGTCAGAGTCAGAGTCAGAGTTAGAGTCAGAGTCCGAGTCTGACTCAGAGTCAGAGTCAGAGTCAGAGTCAGAGTCGACGTCAGAGTCAGAGTCAGAGACAGAGTCAGATTTAGAGTCAGAGTCAGAGTCAGAGTCAGAGTCGGAGTCAAAGTCAGAGTCTCAGTCTCAGTCAAAGTAAGAGTCTCAGTCAGAGTCAAAGTTAGAGTCAGAGTCGGAGTCAGAGTCAGAGTCAGAGTCAGAGTCAGAGTCAGAGTCGGAGTCAGCGTCAGAGTCAGAGTCAGAGTCGGAGTCAAAGTCAGAGTCAGAGTCAAAGACAGAGTCAGATTTAGAGTCAGAGTCAGAGTCAGAGTCAGAGTCAGAGTCAGAGTCGGAGTCAGCGTCAGAGTCAGAGTCAGAGTCAGAGTCAGAGTTAGAGTCAGAGTCAGAGTCGGAGTCAGAGTCAGAGTCAGAGTTGGACTCAGAGTCAAAGTCAGATTCAGAAACAGAGTCAGAGTCAGAGTCAGATTCAGAGTCAGAGTCAGAGTCATAGTCAGAATCAGAGTCGGAGTCATGAAGTCAGAGTCAGAGTCAGAGTCGAGTCAGAGTCAAAGTCACAGTGATAAAGTCAGAGTCTGAGTCATAGTCAGAATCAGAGTCGAAGTCATGAAGTCAGAGTCAGAGTCAGAGTCGAGTCAGAGTCAAAGTCACAGTGATAAAGTCAGAGTCCTAGTCAGAGTCAGAGTCAGAATCGAAGTCAGAGTCGGAGTCAGAGTCAGAGTCAGAGTCAGAGTCAGAGTCAGAGTCATAGTGAGAGTCAGCGTCAGAGTCAGAGTCAGAGTCAGAGTCAGAGTCAGATACAGAGTCAGAGTCAGAGGCAGATTCAGAGTCCGAGTCAGAGTCATAGTCAGAGTCAGATACAGAGTCAGAGTCAGAGTCAGAGTCAGAGTCGGAGTCATAGTCAGAGTCAGAGTCGGAGTCAGAGTTAGAGTCAAAGTCACAGTCTGAGTCAGAGTCAGAGTCAGAGTCAGAGTCAGATACAGAGTCAGAGTCAGAGTCAGAGTCAGAGTCGGAGTCAGCGTCAGAGTCAGAGTCAGAGTCAGAGTCATAGTCAGAGTCAGAGTCAGAGTCAGAGTCAGAGTCAGAGTCAGATTCGGAGTCAGAGTCAGAGTGATAGTCAGAGTCCGAGTCGGAGTCATGAAATCAGAGTCAGAGTCATAGTCGAGTCAGAGTCAAAGTCACAGTGATAAAATCAGAGTCAGAGTCACAGTAAGAGTTAGAGTCAGAGTCAGAATCGAAGTCAGAGTCGGAGTCAGAGTCAGAGTCAGAGTCAGAGTCAGAGTCGGAGTCAGAGTCGGAGTCAGAGTCAGAGTCAGGGTCAGAGTCAGAGTCAGATTTAAAGTCAGCGTCAGCGTCATGGATTCAGAGTCAGAGTCTGAGTCAGAGTCAGAGTAAGAGTCAGACTCATAGTCAGAGTCAGCGTCAGAGTCAGAGTCAGAGTCACAGTCAGAGTCAGATACAGAGTCAGAGTCAGAGTCAGATTCAGAGTCAGAGTCAGAGTCATAGTCAGAGTCAGAGTCAGAGTCAGAGTCAGAGTCAGAGTCAGAGTCAGATACAGAGTCAGAGTCAGAGTCAGATTCAGAGTCAGAGTCAGAGTCAGAGTCAGAGTCAGAGTCAGAGTCAGAGTCAGAGTCATAGTCGGAGTCAGAGTCAGAGTCAGAGACAGAGTCAGATTTAGAGTCAGAGTCAGAGTCAGAGTCAGAGTCAGAGTCAGAGTCAAAGTCAGAGTCTCATTCTCAGTCAAAGTAAGAGTCACAGTCGGAGTCAAAGTCAGAGTCAGAGTCGGAGTCAGAGTCAGAGTCAGAGTCAGAGTCAGATTTAGAGTCGGAGTCAGCGTCAGAGTCAGAGTCAGAGTCAGAGTCAGATACAGAGTCAGAGTCAGAGTCAGATTCAGAGTCAGAGTCAGAGTCAGAGTCAGAGTCAGAGTCAGAGTCAGGGTCAGAGTCAGAGTCGGAGTCAGAGTCAGAGTCAGAGACAGAGTCAGATTTAGAGTCAGAGTCAGCGTCAGAGTCAGAGTCAGAGTCGGAGTCAAAGTCAGAGTCAGAGTCAGAGACAGAGTCAGATTTAGAGTCAGAGTCAAAGTCAGAGTCAGAGTCAGAGTCAGAGTCGGAGTCAGCGTCAGAGTCAGAGTTAGAGTCAGAGTCAGAGTTAGAGTCAGAGTCAGAGTAATAGTCAGAGTCCGAGTCGGAGTCATGAAGTCAGAGTCAGAGTCATAGTCGAGTCAGAGTCAGAGTCAGAGTCGGAGTCAAAGTCAGAGTCAGAGTCAAAGACAGAGTCAGATTTAGAGTCAGAGTCAGAGTCAGAGTCAGAGTCAGAGTCAGAGTCGGAGTCAGCGTCAGAGTCAGAGTCAGAGTCAGAGTCAGAGTTAGAGTCAGAGTCAGAGTCGGAGTCAGAGTCAGAGTCAGAGTTGGACTCAGAGTCAAAGTCAGATTCAGAAACAGAGTCAGAGTCAGAGTCAGAGTCAGATTCAGAGTCAGAGTCAGAGTCATAGTCAGATTCGGAGTCAGAGTCAGAGTGATAGTCAGAGTCCGAGTCGGAGTCATGAAATCAGAGTCAGAGTCATAGTCGAGTCAGAGTGAAAGTCACAGTGATAAAATCAGAGTCAGAGTCACAGTAAGAGTTAGAGTCAGAGTCAGAATCGAAGTCAGAGTCGGAGTCAGAGTCAGAGTCAGAGTCAGAGTCAGAGTCGGAGTCAGAGTCGGAGTCAGAGTCAGAGTCAGGGTCAGAGTCAGAGTCAGATTTAAAGTCAGCGTCAGCGTCATGGATTCAGAGTCAGAGTCTGAGTCAGAGTCAGAGTAAGAGTCAGACTCATAGTCAGAGTCAGCGTCAGAGTCAGAGTCAGAGTCACAGTCAGAGTCAGATACAGAGTCAGAGTCAGAGTCAGATTCAGAGTCAGAGTCAGAGTCATAGTCAGAGTCAGAGTCAGAGTCAGAGTCAGAGTCAGAGTCAGAGTCAGATACAGAGTCAGAGTCAGAGTCAGATTCAGAGTCAGAGTCAGAGTCAGAGTCAGAGTCAGAGTCAGAGTCAGAGTCAGAGTCATAGTCGGAGTCAGAGTCAGAGTCAGAGACAGAGTCAGATTTAGAGTCAGAGTCAGAGTCAGAGTCAGAGTCAGAGTCAGAGTCAAAGTCAGAGTCTCATTCTCAGTCAAAGTAAGAGTCACAGTCGGAGTCAAAGTCAGAGTCAGAGTCGGAGTCAGAGTCAGAGTCAGAGTCAGAGTCAGATTTAGAGTCGGAGTCAGCGTCAGAGTCAGAGTCAGAGTCAGAGTCAGATACAGAGTCAGAGTCAGAGTCAGATTCAGAGTCAGAGTCAGAGTCAGAGTCAGAGTCAGAGTCAGAGTCAGGGTCAGAGTCAGAGTCGGAGTCAGAGTCAGAGTCAGAGACGGAGTCAGATTTAGAGTCAGAGTCAGCGTCAGAGTCAGAGTCAGAGTCGGAGTCAAAGTCAGAGTCAGAGTCAGAGACAGAGTCAGATTTAGAGTCAGAGTCAAAGTCAGAGTCAGAGTCAGAGTCAGAGTCGGAGTCAGCGTCAGAGTCAGAGTCAGAGTCGGAGTCAAAGTCAGAGTCAGAGTCAAAGACAGAGTCAGATTTAGAGTCAGAGTCAGAGTCAGCGTCAGAGTCAGAGTCAGAGTCGGAGTCAGCGTCAGAGTCAGAGTCAGAGTCAGAGTCAGAGTTAGAGTCAGAGTCAGAGTCGGAGTCAGAGTCAGAGTCAGAGTTGGACTCAGAGTCAAAGTCAGATTCAGAAACAGAGTCAGAGTCAGAGTCAGATTCAGAGTCAGAGTCGTGAAGACAGAGTCAGAGTCAGAGCGATAGTCAGAGTCAGAGTTAGAGTCAGAGTCCGAGTCTGATTCAGAGTCAGAGTCAGAGTCAGAGTCAGAGTCAGATACAGAGGCAGAGTCAGAGTCAGAGTCAGAGTCGGAGTCATAGTCAGAGTCAGAGTCAGATACAGAGTCGGAGTCAGAGTCAGATTCAAAGTCAGAGTCTCAGTCACAGTCGAAGTCAGAGTCTCAGTCAGAGTCAAAGTCAGAGTCAGAGTCAGAGTCGGAGTCAGCGTCAGAGTCAGAGTCGGAGTCAGAGTCATAGTCAGAGTCAGAGTCAGAGTCAGAGTCAGAGTCAGAGTCAGATTCGGAGTCAGAGTCAGAGTGATAGTCAGAGTCCGAGTCGGAGTCATGAAATCAGAGTCAGAGTCATAGTCGAGTCAGAGTCAAAGTCACAGTGATGAAATCAGAGTCAGAGTCACAGTAAGAGTTAGAGTCAGAGTCAGAATCGAAGTCAGAGTCGGAGTCAGAGTCAGAGTCAGAGTCAGAGTCAGAGTCGGAGTCAGAGTCGGAGTCAGAGTCAGAGTCAGGGTCAGAGTCAGAGTCAGATTTAAAGTCAGCGTCAGCGTCATGGATTCAGAGTCAGAGTCTGAGTCAGAGTCAGAGTAAGAGTCAGACTCATAGTCAGAGTCAGCGTCAGAGTCAGAGTCAGAGTCACAGTCAGAGTCAGATACAGAGTCAGAGTCAGAGTCAGATTCAGAGTCAGAGTCAGAGTCATAGTCAGAGTCAGAGTCAGAGTCAGAGTCAGAGTCGACGTCAGATTCAGAGTCAGAGACAGAGTCAGATTTAGAGTCAGAGTCAGAGTCAAAGTCAGAGTCTCAGTCTCAGTCAAAGTAAGAGTCTCAGTCAGAGTCAAAGTTAGAGTCAGAGTCGGAGTCAGAGTCAGAGTCAGAGTCAGAGTCACAGTGATAAACTCAGAGTCAGAGTCAAAGTAAGAGTTAGAGTCAGAGTCAGAATCGAAGTCAGAGTCGGAGTCAGAGTCAGAGTCAGAGTCAGAGTCAGAGTCGGAGTCAGAGTCGGAGTCAGAGTCAGAGTCAGGGTCAGAGTCAGAGTCAGATTTGAAGTCAGCGTCAGCGTCATGGATTCAGAGTCAGAGTCTGAGTCAGAGTCAGAGTCAGAGTCAGACTCATAGTCAGAGTCAGCGTCAGAGTCAGAGTCGGAGTCACAGTCAGAGTCAGATACAGAGTCAGAGTCAGAGTCAGATTCAGAGTCAGAGTCAGAGTCATAGTCAGAGTCAGAGTCAGAGTCAGAGTCAGAGTCAGAGTCAGAGTCAGAGTCAGAGTCGGAGTCGGAGTCATAGTCAGAGTCAGAGTCAGAGTCAGAGTTAGAGTCAGAGTCAGAGTCTGAGTCAGAGTCAGAGTCAAAGTCAGAGTCAGAGTCAGAGTCAGATACAGAGTCAGAGTCAGAGTCAGAGTCAGAGTCAGATTCAGAGTCACCGTCATGGAGACAGAGTCAGAGTCAGAGCGATAGTCACAGTCAGAGTTAGAGTCAGAGTCCGAGTCTGACTCAGAGTCAGAGTCAGAGTCAGAGTCAGAGTCGACGTCAGAGTCAGAGTCAGAGACAGAGTCAGATTTAGAGTCAGAGTCAGAGTCAGAGTCAGAGTCGGAGTCAAAGTCAGAGTCTCAGTTTCAGTCAAAGTAAGAGTCTCAGTCAGAGTCAAAGTTAGAGTCAGAGTCGGAGTCAGAGTCAGAGTCAGAGTCAGAGTCAGAGTCAGAGTCGGAGTCAGCGTCAGAGTCAGAGTCAGAGTCGGAGTCAAAGTCAGAGTCAGAGTCAAAGACAGAGTCAGATTTAGAGTCAGAGTCAGAGTCAGCGTCAGAGTCAGAGTCAGAGTCGGAGTCAGCGTCAGAGTCAGAGTCAGAGTCAGAGTCAGAGTTAGAGTCAGAGCCAGAGTCGGAGTCAGAGTCAGAGTCAGAGTTGGACTCAGAGTCAAAGTCAGATTCAGAAACAGAGTCAGAGTCAGAGTCAGATTCAGAGTCAGAGTCGTGAAGACAGAGTCAGAGTCAGAGCGATAGTCAGAGTCAGAGTTAGAGTCAGAGTCCGAGTCTGATTCAGAGTCAGAGTCAGAGTCAGAGTCAGAGTCAGATACAGAGGCAGAGTCAGAGTCAGAGTCAGAGTCGGAGTCATAGTCAGAGTCAGAGTCAGATACAGAGTCGGAGTCAGAGTCAGATTCAAAGTCAGAGTCTCAGTCACAGTCGAAGTCAGAGTCTCAGTCAGAGTCAAAGTCAGAGTCAGAGTCAGAGTCGGAGTCAGCGTCAGAGTCAGAGTCGGAGTCAGAGTCATAGTCAGAGTCAGAGTCAGAGTCAGAGTCAGAGTCAGAGTCAGATTCGGAGTCAGAGTCAGAGTGATAGTCAGAGTCCGAGTCGGAGTCATGAAATCAGAGTCAGAGTCATAGTCGAGTCAGAGTCAAAGTCACAGTGATGAAATCAGAGTCAGAGTCACAGTAAGAGTTAGAGTCAGAGTCAGAATCGAAGTCAGAGTCGGAGTCAGAGTCAGAGTCAGAGTCAGAGTCAGAGTCGGAGTCAGAGTCGGAGTCAGAGTCAGAGTCAGGGTCAGAGTCAGAGTCAGATTTAAAGTCAGCGTCAGCGTCATGGATTCAGAGTCAGAGTCTGATTCAGAGTCAGAGTAAGAGTCAGACTCATAGTCAGAGTCAGCGTCAGAGTCAGAGTCAGAGTCACAGTCAGAGTCAGATACAGAGTCAGAGTCAGAGTCAGATTCAGAGTCAGAGTCAGAGTCATAGTCAGAGTCAGAGTCAGAGTCAGAGTCAAAGTCAGAGTCAGAGTCAGATACAGAGTCAGAGTCAGAGTCAGATTCAGAGTCAGAGTCAGAGTCAGAGTCAGAGTCAGAGTCAGAGTCAGAGTCAGAGTCATAGTCGGAGTCAGAGTCAGAGTCAGAGACAGAGTCAGATTTAGAGTCAGAGTCAGAGTCAGAGTCAGAGTCAGAGTCAGAGTCAAAGTCAGAGTCTCATTCTCAGTCAAAGTAAGAGTCACAGTCGGAGTCAAAGTCAGAGTCAGAGTCGGAGTCAGAGTCAGAGTCAGAGTCAGAGTCAGATTTAGAGTCGGAGTCAGCGTCAGAGTCAGAGTCAGAGTCAGAGTCAGATACAGAGTCAGAGTCAGAGTCAGATTCAGAGTCAGAGTCAGAGTCAGAGTCAGAGTCAGAGTCAGAGTCAGGGTCAGAGTCAGAGTCGGAGTCAGAGTCAGAGTCAGAGTTGGACTCAGAGTCAAAGTCAGATTCAGAAACAGAGTCAGAGTCAGAGTCAGAGTCAGATTCAGAGTCAGAGTCAGAGTCATAGTCAGATTCGGAGTCAGAGTCAGAGTGATAGTCAGAGTCCGAGTCGGAGTCATGAAATCAGAGTCAGAGTCATAGTCGAGTCAGAGTCAAAGTCAGAGTCAGAGTCGGAGTCAGAGTCGGAGTCAGAGTCAGAGTCAGGGTCAGAGTCAGAGTCAGATTTAAAGTCAGCGTCAGCGTCATGGATTCAGAGTCAGAGTCTGAGTCAGAGTCAGAGTAAGAGTCAGACTCATAGTCAGAGTCAGCGTCAGAGTCAGAGTCAGAGTCACAGTCAGAGTCAGATACAGAGTCAGAGTCAGAGTCAGATTCAGAGTCAGAGTCAGAGTCATAGTCAGAGGCAGAGTCAGAGTCAGAGTCAGAGTCAGAGTCAGAGTCAGATACAGAGTCAGAGTCAGAGTCAGATTCAGAGTCAGAGTCAGAGTCAGAGTCAGAGTCAGAGTCAGAGTCAGAGTCAGAGTCATAGTCGGAGTCAGAGTCAGAGTCAGAGACAGAGTCAGATTTAGAGTCAGAGTCAGAGTCAGAGTCAGAGTCAGAGTCAGAGTCAAAGTCAGAGTCTCATTCTCAGTCAAAGTAAGAGTCACAGTCGGAGTCAAAGTCAGAGTCAGAGTCGGAGTCAGAGTCAGAGTCAGAGTCAGAGTCAGATTTAGAGTCGGAGTCAGCGTCAGAGTCAGAGTCAGAGTCAGAGTCAGATACAGAGTCAGAGTCAGAGTCAGATTCAGAGTCAGAGTCAGAGTCAGAGTCAGAGTCAGAGTCAGAGTCAGGGTCAGAGTCAGAGTCGGAGTCAGAGTCAGAGTCAGAGACGGAGTCAGATTTAGAGTCAGAGTCAGCGTCAGAGTCAGAGTCAGAGTCGGAGTCAAAGTCAGAGTCAGAGTCAGAGACAGAGTCAGATTTAGAGTCAGAGTCAAAGTCAGAGTCAGAGTCAGAGTCAGAGTCGGAGTCAGCGTCAGAGTCAGAGTTAGAGTCAGAGTCAGAGTTAGAGTCAGAGTCAGAGTGATAGTCAGAGTCCGAGTCGGAGTCATGAAGTCAGAGTCAGAGTCATAGTCGAGTCAGAGTCAGAGTCAGAGTTGGAGTCAAAGTCAGAGTCAGAGTCAAAGACAGAGTCAGATTTAGAGTCAGAGTCAGAGTCAGAGTCAGAGTCAGAGTCAGAGTCGGAGTCAGCGTCAGAGTCAGAGTCAGAGTCAGAGTCAGAGTTAGAGTCAGAGTCAGAGTCGGAGTCAGAGTCAGAGTCAGAGTTGGACTCAGAGTCAAAGTCAGATTCAGAAACAGAGTCAGAGTCAGAGTCAGATTCAGAGTCAGAGTCAGAGTCATAGTCAGAATCAGAGTCGGAGTCATGAAGTCAGAGTCAGAGTCAGAGTCGAGTCAGAGTCAAAGTCACAGTGATAAAGTCAGAGTCTGAGTCAGAGTCAGAGTCAGAATCGAAGTCAGAGTCGGAGTCAGAGTCAGAGTCAGAGTCAGAGTCAGAGTCAGAGTCAGAGTCATAGTCAGAGTCAGCGTCAGAGTCAGAGTCAGAGTCAGAGTCAGAGTCAGATACAGAGTCAGAGTCAGAGGCAGATTCAGAGTCCGAGTCAGAGTCATAGTCAGAGTCAGATACAGAGTCAGAGTCAGAGTCAGAGTCAGAGTCGGAGTCATAGTCAGAGTCAGAGTCGGAGTCAGAGTTAGAGTCAAAGTCAGAGTCTGAGTCAGAGTCAGAGTCAGAGTCAGAGTCAGATACAGAGTCAGAGTCAGAGTCAGAGTCAGAGTCGGAGTCAGCGTCAGAGTCAGAGTCAGAGTCAGAGTCATAGTCAGAGTCAGAGTCAGAGTCAGAGTCAGAGTCAGAGTCAGATTCGGAGTCAGAGTCAGAGTGATAGTCAGAGTCCGAGTCGGAGTCATGAAGTCAGAGTCAGAGTCATAGTCAAGTCAGAGTCAAAGTCACAGTGATAAAATCAGAGTCAGAGTCAAAGTAAGAGTTAGAGTCAGAGTCAGAATCGAAGTCAGAGTCACAGTCAGAGTCAGATACAGAGTCAGAGTCAGAGTCAGATTCAGAGTCAGAGTCAGAGTCAGAGTCAGAGTCAGAGTCGACGTCAGATTCAGAGTCAGAGACAGAGTCAGATTTAGAGTCAGAGTCAGAGTCAAAGTCAGAGTCTCAGTCTCAGTCAAAGTAAGAGTCTCAGTCAGAGTCAAAGTTAGAGTCAGAGTCGGAGTCAGAGTCAGAGTCAGAGTCACAGTCAGAGTCAGATACAGAGTCAGAGTCAGAGTCAGATTCAGAGTCAGAGTCAGAGTCATAGTCAGAGTCAGAGTCAGAGTCAGAGTCAGAGTCGACGTCAGATTCAGAGTCAGAGACAGAGTCAGATTTAGAGTCAGAGTCAGAGTCAAAGTCAGAGTCTCAGTCTCAGTCAAAGTAAGAGTCTCAGTCAGAGTCAAAGTTAGAGTCAGAGTCGGAGTCAGAGTCAGAGTCAGAGTCAGAGTCACAGTGATAAACTCAGAGTCAGAGTCAAAGTAAGAGTTAGAGTCAGAGTCAGAATCGAAGTCAGAGTCGGAGTCGGAGTCAGAGTCAGAGTCAGAGTCAGAGTCGGAGTCAGAGTCGGAGTCAGAGTCAGAGTCAGGGTCAGAGTCAGAGTCAGATTTGAAGTCAGCGTCAGCGTCATGGATTCAGAGTCAGAGTCTGAGTCAGAGTCAGAGTCAGAGTCAGACTCATAGTCAGAGTCAGCGTCAGAGTCAGAGTCGGAGTCACAGTCAGAGTCAGATACAGAGTCAGAGTCAGAGTCAGATTCAGAGTCAGAGTCAGAGTCATAGTCAGAGTCAGAGTCAGAGTCAGAGTCAGAGTCAGAGTCAGAGTCAGAGTCAGAGTCAGAGTCGGAGTCATAGTCAGAGTCAGAGTCAGAGTCAGAGTTAGAGTCAGAGTCAGAGTCTGAGTCAGAGTCAGAGTCAAAGTCAGAGTCAGAGTCAGAGTCAGATACAGACTCAGAGTCAGAGTCAGAGTCAGAGTCAGATTCAGAGTCAGAGTCAGAGTCGACGTCAGATTCAGAGTCAGAGACAGAGTCAGATTTAGAGTCAGAGTCAGAGTCAAAGTCAGAGTCTCAGTCTCAGTCAAAGTAAGAGTCTCAGTCAGAGTCAAAGTTAGAGTCAGAGTCGGAGTCAGAGTCAGAGTCAGAGTCAGAGTCACAGTGATAAACTCAGAGTCAGAGTCAAAGTAAGAGTTAGAGTCAGAGTCAGAATCGAAGTCAGAGTCGGAGTCAGAGTCAGAGTCAGAGTCAGAGCCAGAGTCGGAGTCAGAGTCGGAGTCAGAGTCAGAGTCAGGGTCAGAGTCAGAGTCAGATTTGAAGTCAGCGTCAGCGTCATGGATTCAGAGTCAGAGTCTGAGTCAGAGTCAGAGTCAGAGTCAGACTCATAGTCAGAGTCAGCGTCAGAGTCAGAGTCGGAGTCACAGTCAGAGTCAGATACAGAGTCAGAGTCAGAGTCAGATTCAGAGTCAGAGTCAGAGTCATAGTCAGAGTCAGAGTCAGAGTCAGAGTCAGAGTCAGAGTCAGAGTCAGAGTCAGAGTCAGAGTCGGAGTCATAGTCAGAGTCAGAGTCAGAGTCGGAGTTAGAGTCAGAGTCAGAGTCTGAGTCAGAGTCAGAGTCAAAGTCAGAGTCAGAGTCAGAGTCAGATACAGAGTCAGAGTCAGAGTCAGAGTCAGAGTCAGAGTCAGAGTCAGATTCAGAGTCACCGTCATGGAGACAGAGTCAGAGTCAGAGCGATAGTCACAGTCAGAGTTAGAGTCAGAGTCCGAGTCTGACTCAGAGTCAGAGTCAGAGTCAGAGTCAGAGTCGACGTCAGAGTCAGAGTCAGAGACAGAGTCAGATTTAGAGTCAGAGTCAGAGTCAGAGTCAGAGTCGGAGTCAAAGTCAGAGTCTCAGTTTCAGTCAAAGTAAGAGTCTCAGTCAGAGTCAAAGTTAGAGTCAGAGTCGGAGTCAGAGTCAGAGTCAGAGTCAGAGTCAGAGTCAGAGTCGGAGTCAGCGTCAGAGTCAGAGTCAGAGTCGGAGTCAAAGTCAGAGTCAGAGTCAGAGACAGAGTCAGATTTAGAGTCAGAGTCAGAGTCAGCGTCAGAGTCAGAGTCAGTGTCGGAGTCAGCGTCAGAGTCAGAGTCAGAGTCAGAGTCAGAGTTAGAGTCAGAGTCAGAGTCGGAGTCAAAGTCAGAGTCAGAGTTTGACTCAGAGTCAAAGTCAGATTCAAAAACAGAGTCAGAGTCAGAGTCAGATTCAGAGTCAGAGTCGTGAAGACAGAGTCAGAGTCAGAGCGATAGTCAGAGTCAGAGTTAGAGTCAGAGTCCGAGTCTGATTCAGAGTCAGAGTCAGAGTCAGAGTCAGAGTCAGATACAGAGGCAGAGTCAGAGTCAGAGTCAGAGTCGGAGTCATAGTCAGAGTCAGAGTCAGATACAGAGTCGGAGTCAGAGTCAGATTCAAAGTCAGAGTCTCAGTCACAGTCGAAGTCAGAGTCTCAGTCAGAGTCAAAGTCAGAGTCAGAGTCAGAGTCGGAGTCAGCGTCAGAGTCAGAGTCAGAGTCAGAGTCATAGTCAGAGTCAGAGTCAGAGTCAGAGTCAGAGTCAGAGTCAGATTCGGAGTCAGAGTCAGAGTGATAGTCAGAGTCCGAGTCGGAGTCATGAAATCAGAGTCAGAGTCATAGTCGAGTCAGAGTCAAAGTCACAGTGATAAAATCAGAGTCAGAGTCACAGTAAGAGTTAGAGTCAGAGTCAGAATCGAAGTCAGAGTCGGAGTCAGAGTCAGAGTCAGAGTCAGAGTCAGAGTCGGAGTCAGAGTCGGAGTCAGAGTCAGAGTCAGGGTCAGAGTCAGAGTCAGATTTAAAGTCAGCGTCAGCGTCATGGATTCAGAGTCAGAGTCTGAGTCAGAGTCAGAGTAAGAGTCAGACTCATAGTCAGAGTCAGCGTCAGAGTCAGAGTCAGAGTCACAGTCAGAGTCAGATACAGAGTCAGAGTCAGAGTCAGATTCAGAGTCAGAGTCAGAGTCATAGTCAGAGTCAGAGTCAGAGTCAGAGTCAGAGTCAGAGTCAGAGTCAGATACAGAGTCAGAGTCAGAGTCAGATTCAGAGTCAGAGTCAGAGTCAGAGTCAGAGTCAGAGTCAGAGTCAGAGTCAGAGTCATAGTCGGAGTCAGAGTCAGAGTCAGAGACAGAGTCAGATTTAGAGTCAGAGTCAGAGTCAGAGTCAGAGTCAGAGTCAGAGTCAAAGTCAGAGTCTCATTCTCAGTCAAAGTAAGAGTCACAGTCGGAGTCAAAGTCAGAGTCAGAGTCGGAGTCAGAGTCAGAGTCAGAGTCAGAGTCAGATTTAGAGTCGGAGTCAGCGTCAGAGTCAGAGTCAGAGTCAGAGTCAGATACAGAGTCAGAGTCAGAGTCAGATTCAGAGTCAGAGTCAGAGTCAGAGTCAGAGTCAGAGTCAGAGTCAGGGTCAGAGTCAGAGTCGAAGTCAGAGTCAGAGTCAGAGACAGAGTCAGATTTAGAGTCAGAGTCAGCGTCAGAGTCAGAGTCAGAGTCGGAGTCAAAGTCAGAGTCAGAGTCAGAGACAGAGTCAGATTTAGAGTCAGAGTCAAAGTCAGAGTCAGAGTCAGAGTCAGAGTCGGAGTCAGCGTCAGAGTCAGAGTTAGAGTCAGAGTCAGAGTTAGAGTCAGAGTCAGAGTGATAGTCAGAGTCCGAGTCGGAGTCATGAAGTCAGAGTCAGAGTCATAGTCGAGTCAGAGTCAGAGTCAGAGTCGGAGTCAAAGTCAGAGTCAGAGTCAAAGACAGAGTCAGATTTAGAGTCAGAGTCAGAGTCAGAGTCAGAGTCAGAGTCAGAGTCGGAGTCAGCGTCAGAGTCAGAGTCAGAGTCAGAGTCAGAGTTAGAGTCAGAGTCAGAGTCGGAGTCAGAGTCAGAGTCAGAGTTGGACTCAGAGTCAAGGTCAGATTCAGAAACAGAGTCAGAGTCAGAGTCAGATTCAGAGTCAGAGTCAGAGTCATAGTCAGAATCAGAGTCGGAGTCATGAAGTCAGAGTCAGAGTCAGAGTCGAGTCAGAGTCAAAGTCACAGTGATAAAGTCAGAGTCTGAGTCAGAGTCAGAGTCAGAATCGAAGTCAGAGTCGGAGTCAGAGTCAGAGTCAGAGTCAGAGTCAGAGTCAGAGTCATAGTCAGAGTCAGCGTCAGAGTCAGAGTCAGAGTCAGAGTCAGAGTCAGAGTCAGAGTCAGAGTCAGAGTCGGAGTCATAGTCAGAGTCAGAGTCGGAGTCAGAGTTAGAGTCAAAGTCAGAGTCTGAGTCAGAGTCAGAGTCAGAGTCAGAGTCAGATACAGAGTCAGAGTCAGAGTCAGAGTCAGAGTCGGAGTCAGCGTCAGAGTCAGAGTCAGAGTCAGAGTCATAGTCAGAGTCAGAGTCAGAGTCAGAGTCAGAGTCAGAGTCAGATTCGGAGTCAGAGTCAGAGTGATAGTCAGAGTCCGAGTCGGAGTCATGAAGTCAGAGTCAGAGTCATAGTCGAGTCAGAGTCAAAGTCACAGTGATAAAATCAGAGTCAGAGTCAAAGTAAGAGTTAGAGTCAGAGTCAGAATCGAAGTCAGAGTCGGAGTCAGAGTCAGAGTCAGAGTCAGAGTCAGAGTCGGAGTCAGAGTCGGAGTCAGAGTCAGAGTCAGGGTCAGAGTCAGAGTCAGATTTAAAGTCAGCGTCAGCGTCATGGATTCAGAGTCAGAGTCTGAGTCAGAGTCAGAGTAAGAGTCAGACTCATAGTCAGAGTCAGCGTCAGAGTCAGAGTCAGAGTCACAGTCAGAGTCAGATACAGAGTCAGAGTCAGAGTCAGATTCAGAGTCAGAGTCAGAGTCATAGTCAGAGTCAGAGTCAGAGTCAGAGTCAGAGTCGACGTCAGATTCAGAGTCAGAGACAGAGTCAGATTTAGAGTCAGAGTCAGAGTCAAAGTCAGAGTCTCAGTCTCAGTCAAAGTAAGAGTCTCAGTCAGAGTCAAAGTTAGAGTCAGAGTCGGAGTCAGAGTCAGAGTCAGAGTCACAGTCAGAGTCAGATACAGAGTCAGAGTCAGAGTCAGATTCAGAGTCAGAGTCAGAGTCATAGTCAGAGTCGGAGTCAGAGTCAGAGTCAGAGTCGACGTCAGATTCAGAGTCAGAGTCAGAGTCAGAGTCAGAGTCACAGTGATAAACTCAGAGTCAGAGTCAAAGTAAGAGTTAGAGTCAGAGTCAGAATCGAAGTCAGAGTCGGAGTCAGAGTCAGAGTCAGAGTCAGAGTCAGAGTCAGAGTCAGAGTCGGAGTCAGAGTCAGAGTCAGGGTCAGAGTCAGAGTCAGATTTAAAGTCAGCGTCAGCGTCATGGATTCAGAGTCAGAGTCAGAGTCAGACTCATAGTCAGAGTCAGCGTCAGAGTCAGAGTCGGAGTCACAGTCAGAGTCAGATACAGAGTCAGAGTCAGAGTCAGATTCAGAGTCAGAGTCAGAGTCATAGTCAGAGTCAGAGTCAGAGTCAGAGTCAGAGTCAGAGTCAGAGTCAGAGTCAGAGTCAGAGTCGGAGTCATAGTCAGAGTCAGAGTCAGAGTCAGAGTTAGAGTCAGAGTCAGAGTCTGAGTCAGAGTCAGAGTCAAAGTCAGAGTCAGAGTCAGAGTCAGATACAGAGTCAGAGTCAGAGTCAGAGTCAGAGTCAGATTCAGAGTCACCGTCATGGAGACAGAGTCAGAGTCAGAGCGATAGTCACAGTCAGAGTTAGAGTCAGAGTCCGAGTCTGACTCAGAGTCAGAGTCAGAGTCAGAGTCAGAGTTAGAGTCAGAGTCCGAGTCTGACTCAGAGTCAGAGTCAGAGTCAGAGTCAGAGTCGACGTCAGAGTCAGAGTCAGAGACAGAGTCAGATTTAGCGTCAGAGTCAGAGTCAGAGTCAGAGTCGGAGTCAAAGTCAGAGTCTCAGTTTCAGTCAAAGTAAGAGTCTCAGTCAGAGTCAAAGTTAGAGTCAGAGTCGGAGTCAGAGTCAGAGTCAGAGTCAGAGTCAGAGTCAGAGTCGGAGTCAGCGTCAGAGTCAGAGTCAGAGTCGAAGTCAAAGTCAGAGTCAGAGTCAAAGACAGAGTCAGATTTAGAGTCAGAGTCAGAGTCAGCGTCAGAGTCAGAGTCAGAGTCGGAGTCAGCGTCAGAGTCAGAGTCAGAGTCAGAGTCAGAGTTAGAGTCAGAGTCAGAGTCGGAGTCAGAGTCAGAGTCAGAGTTGGACTCAGAGTCAAAGTCAGATTCAGAAACAGAGTCAGAGTCAGAGTCAGATTCAGAGTCAGAGTCGTGAAGACAGAGTCAGAGTCAGAGCGATAGTCAGAGTCAGAGTTAGAGTCAGAGTCCGAGTCTGATTCAGAGTCAGAGTCAGAGTCAGAGTCAGAGTCAGATACAGAGGCAGAGTCAGAGTCAGAGTCAGAGTCAGAGTCGGAGTCATAGTCAGAGTCAGAGTCAGATACAGAGTCGGAGTCAGAGTCAGATTCAAAGTCAGAGTCTCAGTCACAGTCGAAGTCAGAGTCTCAGTCAGAGTCAAAGTCAGAGTCAGAGTCAGAGTCGGAGTCAGCGTCAGAGTCAGAGTCAGAGTCAGAGTCATAGTCAGAGTCAGAGTCAGAGTCAGAGTCAGAGTCAGAGTCAGATTCGGAGTCAGAGTCAGAGTGATAGTCAGAGTCCGAGTCGGAGTCATGAAATCAGAGTCAGAGTCATAGTCGAGTCATAGTCAAAG
Organism: Tenthredo distinguenda; assembly: GCA_947538915.1. Classification (NCBI taxonomy): domain Eukaryota; kingdom Metazoa; phylum Arthropoda; class Insecta; order Hymenoptera; family Tenthredinidae; genus Tenthredo; species Tenthredo distinguenda. The sequence goes on along the minus strand of CANNYR010000054.1, from coordinate 102,537 downwards.
TCACAGTGATAAAATCAGAGTCAGAGTCACAGTAAGAGTTAGAGTCAGAGTCAGAATCGAAGTCAGAGTCGGAGTCAGAGTCAGAGTCGGAGTCAGAGTCGGAGTCAGAGTCAGAGTCAGGGTCAGAGTCAGAGTCAGATTTAAAGTCAGCGTCAGCGTCATGGATTCAGAGTCAGAGTCTGAGTCAGAGTCAGAGTAAGAGTCAGACTCATAGTCAGAGTCAGCGTCAGAGTCAGAGTCAGAGTCACAGTCAGAGTCAGATACAGAGTCAGTGTCTGAGTCAGATTCAGAGTCAGAGTCAGAGTCATAGTCAGAGTCAGAGTCAGAGTCAGAGTCAGAGTCAGAGTCAGAGTCAGATACAGAGTCAGAGTCAGAGTCAGATTCAGAGTCAGAGTCAGAGTCAGAGTCAGAGTCAGAGTCAGAGTCAGAGTCAGAGTCATAGTCGGAGTCAGAGTCAGAGTCAGAGACAGAGTCAGATTTAGAGTCAGAGTCAGAGTCAGAGTCAGAGTCAGAGTCAAAGTCAGAGTCTCATTTCCAGTCAAAGTAAGAGTCACAGTCGGAGTCAAAGTCAGAGTCAGAGTCAGAGTCAGAGTCAGAGTCAGAGTCAGAGTCAGATTTAGAGTCGGAGTCAGCGTCAGAGTCAGAGTCAGAGTCAGAGTCAGATACAGAGTCAGAGTCAGAGTCAGATTCAGAGTCAGAGTCAGAGTCAGAGTCAGAGTCAGAGTCAGAGTCAGAGTCAGAGTCAGAGTCGGAGTCAGAGTCAGAGTCAGAGACAGAGTCAGATTTGGAGTCAGAGTCAGAGTCAGAGTCAGAGTCAGAGTCAAAGTCAGAGTCTCATTCTCAGTCAAAGTAAGAGTCTCAGTCAGAGTCAAAGTCAGAGTCAGAGTCGGAGTCAGAGTCAGAGTCAGAGTCAGAGTCAGATTTAGAGTCGGAGTCAGCGTCAGAGTCAGAGTCAGAGTCAGAGTCAGAGTCACAGTCAGAGTCGGAGTCAGCGTCAGAGTCAGAGTCAGAGTCGGAGTCAAAGTCAGAGTCAGAGTCAGAGACAGAGTCAGATTTAGAGTCAGAGTCAAAGTCAGAGTCAGAGTCAGAGTCAGAGTCGGAGTCAGCGTCAGAGTCAGAGTTAGAGTCAGAGTCAGAGTTAGAGTCAGAGTCAGAGTGATAGTCAGAGTCCGAGTCGGAGTCATGAAGTCAGAGTCAGAGTCATAGTCGAGTCAGAGTCAAAGTCACAGTGATAAAATCAGAGTGAGAGTCAAAGTAAGAGTTAGAGTCAGAGTCAGAATCGAAGTCAGAGTCGGAGTCAGAGTCAGAGTCAGAGTCAGAGTCAGAGTCGGAGTCAGAGTCGGAGTCAGAGTCAGAGTCAGGGTCAGAGTCAGAGTCAGATTTAAAGTCAGCGTCAGCGTCATGGATTCAGAGTCAGAGTCTGAGTCAGAGTCAGAGTAAGAGTCAGACTCATAGTCAGAGTCAGCGTCAGAGTCAGAGTCAGAGTCACAGTCAGAGTCAGATACAGAGTCAGAGTCAGAGTCAGATTCAGAGTCAGAGTCAGAGTCATAGTCAGAGTCAGAGTCAGAGTCAGAGTCAGAGTCGACGTCAGATTCAGAGTCAGAGACAGAGTCAGATTTAGAGTCAGAGTCAGAGTCAAAGTCAGAGTCTCAGTCTCAGTCAAAGTAAGAGTCTCAGTCAGAGTCAAAGTTAGAGTCAGAGTCGGAGTCAGAGTCAGAGTCAGAGTCACAGTCAGAGTCAGCTACAGAGTCAGAGTCAGAGTCAGATTCAGAGTCAGAGTCAGAGTCATAGTCAGAGTCAGAGTCAGAGTCAGAGTCAGAGTCGACGTCAGATTCAGAGTCAGAGACAGAGTCAGATTTAGAGTCAGAGTCAGAGTCAAAGTCAGAGTCTCAGTCTCAGTCAAAGTAAGAGTCTCAGTCAGAGTCACAGTTAGAGTCAGAGTCGGAGTCAGAGTCAGAGTCAGAGTCAGAGTCACAGTGATTAACTCAGAGTCAGAGTCAAAGTAAGAGTTAGAGTCAGAGTCAGAATCGAAGTCAGATTCGGAGTCAGAGTCAGAGTGATAGTCAGAGTCCGAGTCGGAGTCATGAAATCAGAGTCAGAGTCATAGTCGAGTCAGAGTCAAAGTCACAGTGATAAAATCAGAGTCAGAGTCACAGTAAGAGTTAGAGTTAGAGTCAGAATCGAAGTCAGAGTCGGAGTCAGAGTCAGAGTCAGAGTCAGAGTCAGAGTCAGAGTCAGAGTCGGAGTCAGAGTCGGAGTCAGAGTCAGAGTCAGGGTCAGAGTCAGAGTCAGATTTAAAGTCAGCGTCAGCGTCATGGATTCAGAGTCAGAGCCTGAGTCAGAGTCAGAGTAAGAGTCAGACTCATAGTCAGAGTCAGCGTCAGAGTCATAGTCAGAGTCAGAGTCAGAGTCAGAGTCAAAGTCGACGTCAGATTCAGAGTCAGAGACAGAGTCAGATTTAGAGTCAGAGTCAGAGTCAAAGTCAGAGTCTCAGTCTCAGTCAAAGTAAGAGTCTCAGTCAGAGTCAAAGTTAGAGTCAGAGTCGGAGTCAGAGTCAGAGTCAGAGTCACAGTCAGAGTCAGATACAGAGTCAGAGTCAGAGTCAGATTCAGAGTCAGAGTCAGAGTCATAGTCAGAGTCAGAGTCAGAGTCAGAGTCAGAGTCGACGTCAGATTCAGAGTCAGAGACAGAGTCAGATTTAGAGTCAGAGTCAGAGTCAAAGTCAGAGTCTCAGTCTCAGTCAAAGTAAGAGTCTCAGTCAGAGTCAAAGTTAGAGTCAGAGTCGGAGTCAGAGTCAGAGTCAGAGTCAGAGTCACAGTGATAAACTCAGAGTCAGAGTCAAAGTAAGAGTTAGAGTCAGAGTCAGAATCGAAGTCAGAGTCGGAGTCAGAGTCAGAGTCAGAGTCAGAGTCAGAGTCGGAGTCAGAGTCGGAGTCAGAGTCAGAGTCAGGGTCAGAGTCAGAGTCAGATTTGAAGTCAGCGTCAGCGTCATGGATTCAGAGTCAGAGTCTGAGTCAGAGTCAGAGTCAGAGTCAGACTCATAGTCAGAGTCAGCGTCAGAGTCAGAGTCGGAGTCACAGTCAGAGTCAGATACAGAGTCAGAGTCAGAGTCGGATTCAGAGTCAGAGTCAGAGTCATAGTCAGAGTCAGAGTCAGAGTCAGAGTCAGAGTCAGAGTCAGAGTCAGAGTCAGAGTCAGAGTCGGAGTCATAGTCAGAGTCAGAGTCAGAGTCAGAGTTAGAGTCAGAGTCAGAGTCTGAGTCAGAGTCAGAGTCAGAGTCAGAGTCAGAGTCAGAGTCAGATACAGAGTCAGAGTCAGAGTCAGAGTCAGAGTCAGATTCAGAGTCACCGTCATGGAGACAGAGTCAGAGTCAGAGCGATAGTCACAGTCAGAGTTAGAGTCAGAGTCCGAGTCTGACTCAGAGTCAGAGTCAGAGTCAGAGTCAGAGTTAGAGTCAGAGTCCGAGTCTGACTCAGAGTCAGAGTCAGAGTCAGAGTCAGAGTCGACGTCAGAGTCAGAGTCAGAGACAGAGTCAGATTTAGAGTCAGAGTCAGAGTCAGAGTCAGAGTCGGAGTCAAAGTCAGAGTCTCAGTTTCAGTCAAAGTAAGAGTCTCAGTCAGAGTCAAAGTTAGAGTCAGAGTCGGAGTCAGAGTCAGAGTCAGAGTCAGAGTCAGAGTCAGAGTCGGAGTCAGCGTCAGAGTCAGAGTCAGAGTCGGAGTCAAAGTCAGAGTCAGAGTCAAAGACAGAGTCAGATTTAGAGTCAGAGTCAGAGTCAGCGTCAGAGTCAGAGTCAGAGTCGGAGTCAGCGTCAGAGTCAGAGTCAGAGTCAGAGTCAGAGTTAGAGTCAGAGTCAGAGTCGGAGTCAGAGTCAGAGTCAGAGTTGGACTCAGAGTCAAAGTCAGATTCAGAACCAGAGTCAGAGTCAGAGTCAGATTCAGAGTCAGAGTCGTGAAGACAGAGTCAGAGTCAGAGCGATAGTCAGAGTCAGAGTTAGAGTCAGAGTCCGAGTCTGATTCAGAGTCAGAGTCAGAGTCAGAGTCAGAGTCAGATACAGAGGCAGAGTCAGAGTCAGAGTCAGAGTCGGAGTCATAGTCAGAGTGAGAGTCAGATACAGAGTCGGAGTCAGAGTCAGATTCAAAGTCAGAGTCTCAGTCACAGTCGAAGTCAGAGTCTCAGTCAGAGTCAAAGTCAGAGTCAGAGTCAGAGTCGGAGTCAGCGTCAGAGTCGGAGTCAGAGTCAGAGTCATAGTCAGAGTCAGAGTCAGAGTCAGAGTCAGAGTCAGAGTCAGATTCGGAGTCAGAGTCAGAGTGATAGTCAGAGTCCGAGTCGGAGTCATGAAATCAGAGTCAGAGTCATAGTCGAGTCAGAGTCAAAGTCACAGTGATAAAATCAGAGTCAGAGTCACAGTAAGAGTTAGAGTCAGAGTCAGAATCGAAGTCAGAGTCGGAGTCAGAGTCAGAGTCAGAGTCAGAGTCAGAGTCGGAGTCAGAGTCGGAGTCAGAGTCAGAGTCAGGGTCAGAGTCAGAGTCAGATTTAAAGTCAGCGTCAGCGTCATGGATTCAGAGTCAGAGTCTGAGTCAGAGTCAGAGTAAGAGTCAGACTCATAGTCAGAGTCAGCGTCAGAGTCAGAGTCAGAGTCACAGTCAGAGTCAGATACAGAGTCAGAGTCAGAGTCAGATTCAGAGTCAGAGTCAGAGTCATAGTCAGAGTCAGAGTCAGAGTCAGAGTCAGAGTCAGAGTCAGAGTCAGATACAGAGTCAGAGTCAGAGTCAGATTCAGAGTCAGAGTCAGAGTCAGAGTCAGAGTCAGAGTCAGAGTCAGAGTCAGAGTCATAGTCGGAGTCAGAGTCAGAGTCAGAGACAGAGTCAGATTTAGAGTCAGAGTCAGAGTCAGAGTCAGAGTCAGAGTCAAAGTCAGAGTCTCATTCTCAGTCAAAGTAAGAGTCACAGTCAGAGTCAAAGTCAGAGTCAGAGTCGGAGTCAGAGTCAGAGTCAGAGTCAGAGTCAGATTCAGAGTCGGAGTCAGCGTCAGAGTCAGAGTCAGAGTCAGAGTCAGATACAGAGTCAGAGTCAGAGTCAGATTCAGAGTCAGAGTCAGAGTCAGAGTCAGAGTCAGAGTCAGAGTCAGAGTCAGAGTCAGAGTCGGAGTCAGAGTCAGAGTCAGAGACAGAGTCAGATTTAGAGTCAGAGTCAGAGTCAGAGTCAGAGTCAGAGTCAAAGTCAGAGTCTCATTCTCAGTCAAAGTAAGAGTCTCAGTCAGAGTCAAAGTCAGAGTCAGAGTCGGAGTCAGAGTCAGAGTCAGAGTCAGAGTCAGATTTAGAGTCGGAGTCAGCGTCAGAGTCAGAGTCAGAGTCAGAGTCAGAGTCACAGTCAGAATCGGAGTCAGCGTCAGAGTCAGAGTCAGAGTCGGAGTCAAAGTCAGAGTCAGAGTCAGAGACAGAGTCAGATTTAGAGTCAGAGTCAAAGTCAGAGTCAGAGTCAGAGTCAGAGTCGGAGTCAGCGTCAGAGTAAGAGTTAGAGTCAGAGTCAGAGTTAGAGTCAGAGTCAGAGTGATAGTCAGAGTCCGAGTCGGAGTCATGAAGTCAGAGTCAGAGTCATAGTCGAGTCAGAGTCAAAGTCACAGTGATAAAATCAGAGTCAGAGTCAAAGGAAGAGTTAGAGTCAGAGTCAGAATCGAAGTCAGAGTCGGAGTCAGAGTCAGAGTCAGAGTCAGAGTCAGAGTCGGAGTCAGAGTCGGAGTCAGAGTCAGAGTCAGGGTCAGAGTCAGAGTCAGATTTAAAGTCAGCGTCAGCGTCATGGATTCATAGTCAGAGTCTGAGTCAGAGTCAGAGTAAGAGTCAGACTCATAGTCAGAGTCAGCGTCAGAGTCAGAGTCAGAGTCACAGTCAGAGTCAGATACAGAGTCAGAGTCAGAGTCAGATTCAGAGTCAGAGTCAGAGTCATAGTCAGAGTCAGAGTCAGAGTCAGAGTCAGAGTCGACGTCAGATTCAGAGTCAGAGACAGAGTCAGATTTAGAGTCAGAGTCAGAGTCAAGGTCAGAGTCTCAGTCTCAGTCAAAGTAAGAGTCTCAGTCAGAGTCAAAGTTAGAGTCATAGTCGGAGTCAGAGTCAGAGTCAGAGTCAGAGTCACAGTGATAAACTCAGAGTCAGAGTCAAAGTAAGAGTTAGAGTCAGAGTCAGAATCGAAGTCAGATTCGGAGTCAGAGTCAGAGTGATAGTCAGAGTCCGAGTCGGAGTCATGAAATCAGAGTCAGAGTCATAGTCGAGTCAGAGTCAAAGTCACAGCGATAAAATCAGAGTCAGAGTCACAGTAAGAGTTAGAGTCAGAGTCAGAATCGAAGTCAGAGTCGGAGTCAGAGTCAGAGTCAGAGTCAGAGTCAGAGTCAGAGTCAGAGTCGGAGTCAGAGTCGGAGTCAGAGTCAGAGTCAGGGTCAGAGTCAGAGTCAGATTTAAAGTCAGCGTCAGCGTCATGGATTCAGAGTCAGAGTCTGAGTCAGAGTCAGAGTAAGAGTCAGACTCATAGTCAGAGTCAGCGTCAGAGTCAGAGTCAGAGTCACAGTCAGAGTCAGATACAGAGTCAGAGTCAGAGTCAGATTCAGAGTCAGAGTCAGAGTCATAGTCAGAGTCAGAGTCAGAGTTAGAGTCAGAGTCGACGTCAGATTCAGAGTCAGAGACAGAGTCAGATTTAGAGTCAGAGTCAGAGTCAAAGTCAGAGTCTCAGTCTCAGTCAAAGTAAGAGTCTCAGTCAGAGTCAAAGTAAGAGTCAGAGTCGGAGTCAGAGTCAGAGTCAGAGTCACAGTCAGAGTCAGATACAGAGTCAGAGTCAGAGTCAGATTCAGAGTCAGAGTCAGAGTCATAGTCAGAGTCAGAGTCAGAGTCAGAGTCAGAGTCGACGTCAGATTCAGAGTCAGAGACAGAGTCAGATTTAGAGTCAGAGTCAGAGTCAAAGTCAGAGTCTCAGTCTCAGTCAAAGTAAGAGTCTCAGTCAGAGTCAAAGTTAGAGTCAGAGTCGGAGTCAGAGTCAGAGTCAGAGTCAGAGTCACAGTGATAAACTCAGAGTCAGAGTCAAAGTAAGAGTTAGAGTCAGAGTCAGAATCGAAGTCAGAGTCGGAGTCAGAGTCAGAGTCAGAGTCAGAGTCAGAGTCGGAGTCAGAGTCGGAGTCAGAGTCAGAGTCAGGGTCAGAGTCAGAGTCAGATTTGAAGTCAGCGTCAGCGTCATGGATTCAGAGTCAGAGTCTGAGTCAGAGTCAGAGTCAGAGTCAGACTCATAGTCAGAGTCAGCGTCAGAGTCAGAGTCGGAGTCACAGTCAGAGTCAGATACAGAGTCAGAGTCAGAGTCAGATTCAGAGTCAGAGTCAGAGTCATAGTCAGAGTCAGAGTCAGAGTCAGAGTCAGAGTCAGAGTCAGAGTCAGAGTCAGAGTCAGAGTCGGAGTCATAGTCAGAGTCAGAGTCAGAGTCAGAGTTAGAGTCAGAGTCAGAGTCTGAGTCAGAGTCAGAGTCAAAGTCAGAGTCACAGTCAGAGTCAGATACAGAGTCAGAGTCAGAGTCAGAGTCAGAGTCAGATTCAGAGTCACCGTCATGGAGACAGAGTCAGAGTCAGAGCGATAGTCACAGTCAGAGTTACAGTCAGAGTCCGAGTCTGACTCAGAGTCAGAGTCAGAGTCAGAGTCAGAGTTAGAGTCAGAGTCCGAGTCTGACTCAGAGTCAGAGTCAGAGTCAGAGCAGAGTCGACGTCAGAGTCAGAGTCAGAGTCAGATTTAGAGTCAGAGTCAGAGTCAGAGTCAGAGTCGGAGTCAAAGTCAGAGTCTCAGTTTCAGTCAAAGTAAGAGTCTCAGTCAGAGTCAAAGTTAGAGTCAGAGTCGAAGTCAGAGTCAGAGTCAGAGTCAGAGTCAGAGTCAGAGTCGGAGTCAGCGTCAGAGTCAGAGTCAGAGTCGGAGTCAAAGTCAGAGTCAGAGTCAAAGACAGAGTCAGATTTAGAGTCAGAGTCAGAGTCAGCGTCAGAGTCAGAGTCAGAGTCGGAGTCAGCGTCAGAGTCAGAGTCAGAGTCAGAGTCAGAGTTAGAGTCAGAGTCAGAGTCGGAGTCAGAGTCAGAGTCAGAGTTGGACTCAGAGTCAAAGTCAGATTCAGAAACAGAGTCAGAGTCAGAGTCAGATTCAGAGTCAGAGTCGTGAAGACAGAGTCAGAGTCAGAGCGATAGTCAGAGTCAGAGTTAGAGTCAGAGTCCGAGTCTGATTCAGAGTCAGAGTCAGAGTCAGAGTCAGAGTCAGATACAGAGGCAGAGTCAGAGTCAGAGTCAGAGTCGGAGTCATAGTCAGAGTCAGAGTCAGATACAGAGTCGGAGTCAGAGTCAGATTCAAAGTCAGAGTCTCAGTCACAGTCGAAGTCAGAGTCTCAGTCAGAGTCAAAGTCAGAGTCAGAGTCAGAGTCGGAGTCAGCGTCAGAGTCAGAGTCAGAGTCAGAGTCATAGTCAGAGTCAGAGTCAGAGTCAGAGTCAGAGTCAGAGTCAGATTCGGAGTCAGAGTCAGAGTGATAGTCAAAGTCCGAGTCGGAGTCATGAAATCAGAGTCAGAGTCATAGTCGAGTCAGAGTCAAAGTCACAGTGATAAAATCAGAGTCAGAGTCACAGTAAGAGTTAGAGTCAGAGTCAGAATTGAAGTCAGAGTCGGAGTCAGAGTCAGAGTCAGAGTCAGAGTCAGAGTCGGAGTCAGAGTCGGAGTCAGAGTCAGAGTCAGGGTCAGAGTCAGAGTCAGATTTAAAGTCAGCGTCAGCGTCATGGATTCAGAGTCAGAGTCTGAGTCAGAGTCAGAGTAAGAGTCAGACTCATAGTCAGAGTCAGAGTCATAGTCAGAGTCAGAGTCAGAGTCAGAGTCACAGTCAGAGTCAGATACAGAGTCAGAGTCAGAGTCAGATTCAGAGTCAGAGTCAGAGTCATAGTCAGAGTCAGAGTCAGAGTCAGAGTCAGAGTCAGAGTCAGAGTCAGATACAGAGTCAGAGTCAGAGTCAGATTCAGAGTCAGAGTCAGAGTCAGAGTCAGAGTCAGAGTCAGAGTCAGAGTCAGAGTCATAGTCGGAGTCAGAGTCAGAGTCAGAGACAGAGTCAGATTTAGAGTCAGAGTCAGAGTCAGAGTCAGAGTCAGAGTCAAAGTCAGAGTCTCATTCTCAGTCAAAGTAAGATTCACAGTCAGAGTCAAAGTCAGAGTCAGAGTCGGAGTCAGAGTCAGAGTCAGAGTCAGAGTCAGATTTAGAGTCGGAGTCAGCGTCAGAGTCAGAGTCAGAGTCAGAGTCAGATACAGAGTCAGAGTCAGAGTCAGATTCAGAGTCAGAGTCAGAGTCAGAGTCAGAGTCAGAGTCAGAGTCAGAGTCGGAGTCAGAGTCAGAGTCAGAGACAGAGTCAGATTTAGAGTCAGAGTCAGAGTCAGAGTCAGGGTCAGAGTCAAAGTCAGAGTCTCATTCTCAGTCAAAGTAAGAGTCTCAGTCAGAGTCAAAGTCAGAGTCAGAGTCGGAGTCAGAGTCAGAGTCAGAGTCAGAGTCAGATTTAGAGTCGGAGTCAGCGTCAGAGTCAGAGTCAGAGTCAGAGTCAGAGTCACAGTCAGAGTCGGAGTCAGCGTCAGAGTCAGAGTCAGAGTCGGAGTCAAAGTCAGAGTCAGAGTCAGAGACAGAGTCAGATTTAGAGTCAGAGTCAAAGTCAGAGTCAGAGTCAGAGTCAGAGTCGGAGTCAGCGTCAGAGTCAGAGTTAGAGTCAGAGTCAGAGTTAGAGTCAGAGTCAGAGTGATAGTCAGAGTCCGAGTCGGAGTCATGAAGTCAGAGTCAGAGTCATAGTCGAGTCAGAGTCAAAGTCACAGTGATAAAATCAGAGTCAGAGTCAAAGTAAGAGTTAGAGTCAGAGTCAGAATCGAAGTCAGAGTCGGAGTCAGAGTCAGAGTCAGAGTCAGAGTCAGAGTCGGAGTCAGAGTCGGAGTCAGAGTCAGAGTCAGGGTCAGAGTCAGAGTCAGATTTAAAGTCAGCGTCAGCGTCATGGATTCATAGTCAGAGTCTGAGTCAGAGTCAGAGTAAGAGTCAGACTCATAGTCAGAGTCAGCGTCAGAGTCAGAGTCAGAGTCACAGTCAGAGTCAGATACAGAGTCAGAGTCAGAGTCAGATTCAGAGTCAGAGTCAGAGTCATAGTCAGAGTCAGAGTCAGAGTCAGAGTCAGAGTCGACGTCAGATTCAGAGTCAGAGACAGAGTCAGATTTAGAGTCAGAGTCAGAGTCAAAGTCAGAGTCTCAGTCTCAGTCAAAGTAAGAGTCTCAGTCAGAGTCAAAGTTAGAGTCAGAGTCGGAGTCAGAGTCAGAGTCAGAGTCAGAGTCACAGTGATAAACTCAGAGTCAGAGTGAAAGTAAGAGTTAGAGTCAGAGTCAGAATCGAAGTCAGATTCGGAGTCAGAGTCAGAGTGATAGTCAGAGTCCGAGTCGGAGTCATGAAATCAGAGTCAGAGTCATAGTCGAGTCAGAGTCAAAGTCACAGTGATAAAATCAGAGTCAGAGTCACAGTAGGAGTTAGAGTCAGAGTCAGAATCGAAGTCAGAGTCGGAGTCAGAGTCAGAGTCAGAGTCAGAGTCAGAGTCAGAGTCAGAGTCGGAGTCAGAGTCGGAGTCAGAGTCAGAGTCAGGGTCAGAGTCAGAGTCAGATTTAAAGTCAGCGTCAGCGTCATGGATTCAGAGTCAGAGTCTGAGTCAGAGTCAGAGTAAGAGTCAGACTCATAGTCAGAGTCAGCGTCAGAGTCAGAGTCAGAGTCACAGTCAGAGTCAGATACAGAGTCAGATTCAGAGTCAGATTCAGAGTCAGAGTCAGAGTCATAGTCAGAGTCAGAGTCAGAGTTAGAGTCAGAGTCGACGTCAGATTCAGAGTCAGAGACAGAGTCAGATTTAGAGTCAGAGTCAGAGTCAAAGTCAGAGTCTCAGTCTCAGTCAAAGTAAGAGTCTCAGTCAGAGTCAAAGTAAGAGTCAGAGTCGGAGTCAGAGTCAGAGTCAGAGTCACAGTCAGAGTCAGATACAGAGTCAGAGTCAGAGTCAGATTCAGTGTCAGAGTCAGAGTCATAGTCAGAGTCAGAGTCAGAGTCAGAGTCAGAGTCGACGTCAGATTCAGAGTCAGAGACAGAGTCAGATTTAGAGTCAGAGTCAGAGTCAAAGTCAGAGTCTCAGTCTCAGTCAAAGTAAGAGTCTCAGTCAGAGTCAAAGTTAGAGTCAGAGTCGGAGTCAGAGTCAGAGTCAGAGTCAGAGTCACAGTGATAAACTCAGAGTCAGAGTCAAAGTAAGAGTTAGAGTCAGAGTCAGAATCGAAGTCAGAGTCGGAGTCAGAGTCAGAGTCAGAGTCAGAGTCAGAGTCGGAGTCAGAGTCGGAGTCAGAGTCAGAGTCAGGGTCAGAGTCAGAGTCAGATTTGAAGTCAGCGTCAGCGTCATGGATTCAGAGTCAGAGTCTGAGTCAGAGTCAGAGTCAGAGTCAGACTCATAGTCAGAGTCAGCGTCAGAGTCAGAGTCGGAGTCACAGTCAGAGTCAGATACAGAGTCAGAGTCAGAGTCAGATTCAGAGTCAGAGTCAGAGTCATAGTCAGAGTCAGAGTCAGAGTCAGAGTCAGAGTCAGAGTCAGAGTCAGAGTCAGAGTCAGAGTCGGAGTCATAGTCAGAGTCAGAGTCAGAGTCAGAGTTAGAGTCAGAGTCAGAGTCTGAGTCAGAGTCAGAGTCAAAGTCAGAGTCACAGTCAGAGTCAGATACAGAGTCAGAGTCAGAGTCAGAGTCAGAGTCAGATTCAGAGTCACCGTCATGGAGACAGAGTCAGAGTCAGAGCGATAGTCACAGTCAGAGTTACAGTCAGAGTCCGAGTCTGACTCAGAGTCAGAGTCAGAGTCAGAGTCAGAGTTAGAGGCAGAGTCCGAGTCTGACTCAGAGTCAGAGTCAGAGTCAGAGTCAGAGTCGACGTCAGAGTCAGAGTCAGAGTCAGATTTAGAGTCAGAGTCAGAGTCAGAGTCAGAGTCGGAGTCAAAGTCAGAGTCTCAGTTTCAGTCAAAGTAAGAGTCTCAGTCAGAGTCAAAGTTAGAGTCAGAGTCGAAGTCAGAGTCAGAGTCAGAGTCAGATTCAGAGTCAGAGTCGGAGTCAGCGTCAGAGTCAGAGTCAGAGTCGGAGTCAAAGTCAGAGTCAGAGTCAAAGACAGAGTCAGATTTAGAGTCAGAGTCAGAGTCAGCGTCAGAGTCAGAGTCAGAGTCGGAGTCAGCGTCAGAGTCAGAGTCAGAGTCAGAGTCAGAGTTAGAGTCAGAGTCCGAGTCTGACTCAGAGTCAGAGTCAGAGTCAGAGTCAGAGTCGACGTCAGAGTCAGAGTCAGAGTCAGATTTAGAGTCAGAGTCAGAGTCAGAGTCAGAGTCGGAGTCAAAGTCAGAGTCTCAGTTTCAGTCAAAGTAAGAGTCTCAGTCAGAGTCAAAGTTAGAGTCAGAGTCGAAGTCAGAGTCAGAGTCAGAGTCAGAGTCAGAGTCAGAGTCGGAGTCAGCGTCAGAGTCAGAGTCAGAGTCGGAGTCAAAGTCAGAGTCAGAGTCAAAGACAGAGTCAGATTTAGAGTCAGAGTCAGAGTCAGCGTCAGAGTCAGAGTCAGAGTCGGAGTCAGCGTCAGAGTCAGAGTCAGAGTCAGAGTCAGAGTTAGAGTCAGAGTCAGAGTCGGAGTCAGAGTCAGAGTCAGAGTTGGACTCAGAGTCAAAGTCAGATTCAGAAACAGAGTCAGAGTCAGAGTCAGATTCAGAGTCAGAGTCGTGAAGACAGAGTCAGAGTCAGAGCGATAGTCAGAGTCAGAGTTAGAGTCAGAGTCCGAGTCTGATTCAGAGTCAGAGTCAGAGTCAGAGTCAGAGTCAGATACAGAGGCAGAGTCAGAGTCAGAGTCAGAGTCGGAGTCATAGTCAGAGTCAGAGTCAGATACAGAGTCGGAGTCAGAGTCAGATTCAAAGTCAGAGTCTCAGTCACAGTCGAAGTCAGAGTCTCAGTCAGAGTCAAAGTCAGAGTCAGAGTCAGAGTCGGAGTCAGCGTCAGAGTCAGAGTCAGAGTCAGAGTCATAGTCAGAGTCAGAGTCAGAGTCAGAGTCAGAGTCAGAGTCAGATTCGGAGTCAGAGTCAGAGTGATAGTCAAAGTCCGAGTCGGAGTCATGAAATCAGAGTCAGAGTCATAGTCGAGTCAGAGTCAAAGTCACAGTGATAAAATCAGAGTCAGAGTCACAGTAAGAGTTAGAGTCAGAGTCAGAATTGAAGTCAGAGTCGGAGTCAGAGTCAGAGTCAGAGTCAGAGTCAGAGTCGGAGTCAGAGTCGGAGTCAGAGTCAGAGTCAGGGTCAGAGTCAGAGTCAGATTTAAAGTCAGCGTCAGCGTCATGGATTCAGAGTCAGAGTCTGAGTCAGAGTCAGAGTAAGAGTCAGACTCATAGTCAGAGTCAGAGTCATAGTCAGAGTCAGAGTCAGAGTCAGAGTCACAGTCAGAGTCAGATACAGAGTCAGAGTCAGAGTCAGATTCAGAGTCAGAGTCAGAGTCATAGTCAGAGTCAGAGTCAGAGTCAGAGTCAGAGTCAGAGTCAGAGTCAGATACAGAGTCAGAGTCAGAGTCAGATTCAGAGTCAGAGTCAGAGTCAGAGTCAGAGTCAGAGTCAGAGTCAGAGTCAGAGTCATAGTCGGAGTCAGAGTCAGAGTCAGAGACAGAGTCAGATTTAGAGTCAGAGTCAGAGTCAGAGTCAGAGTCAGAGTCAAAGTCAGAGTCTCATTCTCAGTCAAAGTAAGATTCACAGTCAGAGTCAAAGTCAGAGTCAGAGTCGGAGTCAGAGTCAGAGTCAGAGTCAGAGTCAGATTTAGAGTCGGAGTCAGCGTCAGAGTCAGAGTCAGAGTCAGAGTCAGATACAGAGTCAGAGTCAGAGTCAGATTCAGAGTCAGAGTCAGAGTCAGAGTCAGAGTCAGAGTCAGAGTCAGAGTCAGAGTCAGAGTCGGAGTCAGAGTCAGAGTCAGAGACAGAGTCAGATTTAGAGTCAGAGTCAGAGTCAGAGTCAGGGTCAGAGTCAAAGTCAGAGTCTCATTCTCAGTCAAAGTAAGAGTCTCAGTCAGAGTCAAAGTCAGAGTCAGAGTCGGAGTCAGAGTCAGAGTCAGAGTCAGAGTCAGATTTAGAGTCGGAGTCAGCGTCAGAGTCAGAGTCAGAGTCAGAGTCAGAGTCACAGTCAGAGTCGGAGTCAGCGTCAGAGTCAGAGTCAGAGTCGGAGTCAAAGTCAGAGTCAGAGTCAGAGACAGAGTCAGATTTAGAGTCAGAGTCAAAGTCAGAGTCAGAGTCAGAGTCAGAGTCGGAGTCAGCGTCAGAGTCAGAGTTAGAGTCAGAGTCAGAGTGATAGTCAGAGTCCGAGTCGGAGTCATGAAGTCAGAGTCAGAGTCATAGTCGAGTCAGAGTCAAAGTCACAGTGATAAAATCAGAGTCAGAGTCAAAGTAAGAGTTAGAGTCAGAGTCAGAATCGAAGTCAGAGTCGGAGTCAGAGTCAGAGTCAGAGTCAGAGTCCGAGTCGGAGTCAGAGTCGGAGTCAGAGTCAGAGTCAGGGTCAGAGTCAGAGTCAGATTTAAAGTCAGCGTCAGCGTCATGGATTCATAGTCAGAGTCTGAGTCAGAGTCAGAGTAAGAGTCAGACTCATAGTCAGAGTCAGCGTCAGAGTCAGAGTCAGAGTCACAGTCAGAGTCAGATACAGAGTCAGAGTCAGAGTCAGATTCAGAGTCAGAGTCAGAGTCATAGTCAGAGTCAGAGTCAGAGTCAGAGTCAGAGTCGACGTCAGATTCAGAGTCAGAGACAGAGTCAGATTTAGAGTCAGAGTCAGAGTCAAAGTCAGAGTCTCAGTCTCAGTCAAAGTAAGAGTCTCAGTCAGAGTCAAAGTTAGAGTCAGAGTCGGAGTCAGAGTCAGAGTCAGAGTCAGAGTCACAGTGATAAACTCAGAGTCAGAGTGAAAGTAAGAGTTAGAGTCAGAGTCAGAATCGAAGTCAGATTCGGAGTCAGAGTCAGAGTGATAGTCAGAGTCCGAGTCGGAGTCATGAAATCAGAGTCAGAGTCATAGTCGAGTCAGAGTCAAAGTCACAGTGATAAAATCAGAGTCAGAGTCACAGTAGGAGTTAGAGTCAGAGTCAGAATCGAAGTCAGAGTCGGAGTCAGAGTCAGAGTCAGAGTCAGAGTCAGAGTCAGAGTCAGAGTCGGAGTCAGAGTCGGAGTCAGAGTCAGAGTCAGGGTCAGAGTCAGAGTCAGATTTAAAGTCAGCGTCAGCGTCATGGATTCAGAGTCAGAGTCTGAGTCAGAGTCAGAGTAAGAGTCAGACTCATAGTCAGAGTCAGCGTCAGAGTCAGAGTCAGAGTCACAGTCAGAGTCAGATACAGAGTCAGATTCAGAGTCAGATTCAGAGTCAGAGTCAGAGTCATAGTCAGAGTCAGAGTCAGAGTTAGAGTCAGAGTCGACGTCAGATTCAGAGTCAGAGACAGAGTCAGATTTAGAGTCAGAGTCAGAGTCAAAGTCAGAGTCTCAGTCTCAGTCAAAGTAAGAGTCTCAGTCAGAGTCAAAGTAAGAGTCAGAGTCGGAGTCAGAGTCAGAGTCAGAGTCACAGTCAGAGTCAGATACAGAGTCAGAGTCAGAGTCAGATTCAGTGTCAGAGTCAGAGTCATAGTCAGAGTCAGAGTCAGAGTCAGAGTCAGAGTCGACGTCAGATTCAGAGTCAGAGACAGAGTCAGATTTAGAGTCAGAGTCAGAGTCAAAGTCAGAGTCTCAGTCTCAGTCAAAGTAAGAGTCTCAGTCAGAGTCAAAGTTAGAGTCAGAGTCGGAGTCAGAGTCAGAGTCAGAGTCAGAGTCACAGTGATAAACTCAGAGTCAGAGTCAAAGTAAGAGTTAGAGTCAGAGTCAGAATCGAAGTCAGAGTCGGAGTCAGAGTCAGAGTCAGAGTCAGAGTCAGAGTCGGAGTCAGAGTCGGAGTCAGAGTCAGAGTCAGGGTCAGAGTCAGAGTCAGATTTGAAGTCAGCGTCAGCGTCATGGATTCAGAGTCAGAGTCTGAGTCAGAGTCAGAGTCAGAGTCAGACTCATAGTCAGAGTCAGCGTCAGAGTCAGAGTCGGAGTCACAGTCAGAGTCAGATACAGAGTCAGAGTCAGAGTCAGATTCAGAGTCAGAGTCAGAGTCATAGTCAGAGTCAGAGTCAGAGTCAGAGTCAGAGTCAGAGTCAGAGTCAGAGTCAGAGTCAGAGTCGGAGTCATAGTCAGAGTCAGAGTCAGAGTCAGAGTTAGAGTCAGAGTCAGAGTCTGAGTCAGAGTCAGAGTCAAAGTCAGAGTCACAGTCAGAGTCAGATACAGAGTCAGAGTCAGAGTCAGAGTCAGAGTCAGATTCAGAGTCACCGTCATGGAGACAGAGTCAGAGTCAGAGCGATAGTCACAGTCAGAGTTACAGTCAGAGTCCGAGTCTGACTCAGAGTCAGAGTCAGAGTCAGAGTCAGAGTTAGAGGCAGAGTCCGAGTCTGACTCAGAGTCAGAGTCAGAGTCAGAGTCAGAGTCGACGTCAGAGTCAGAGTCAGAGTCAGATTTAGAGTCAGAGTCAGAGTCAGAGTCAGAGTCGGAGTCAAAGTCAGAGTCTCAGTTTCAGTCAAAGTAAGAGTCTCAGTCAGAGTCAAAGTTAGAGTCAGAGTCGAAGTCAGAGTCAGAGTCAGAGTCAGATTCAGAGTCAGAGTCGGAGTCAGCGTCAGAGTCAGAGTCAGAGTCGGAGTCAAAGTCAGAGTCAGAGTCAAAGACAGAGTCAGATTTAGAGTCAGAGTCAGAGTCAGCGTCAGAGTCAGAGTCAGAGTCGGAGTCAGCGTCAGAGTCAGAGTCAGAGTCAGAGTCAGAGTTAGAGTCAGAGTCAGAGTCGGAGTCAGAGTCAGAGTCAGAGTTGGACTCAGAGTCAAAGTCAGATTCAGAAACAGAGTCAGAGTCAGAGTCAGATTCAGAGTCAGAGTCGTGAAGACAGAGTCAGAGTCAGAGCGATAGTCAGAGTCAGAGTTAGAGTCAGAGTCCGAGTCTGATTCAGAGTCAGAGTCAGAGTCAGAGTCAGAGTCAGATACAGAGGCAGAGTCAGAGTCAGAGTCAGAGTCGGAGTCATAGTCAGAGTCAGAGTCAGATACAGAGTCGGAGTCAGAGTCAGATTCAAAGTCAGAGTCTCAGTCACAGTCGAAGTCAGAGTCTCAGTCAGAGTCAAAGTCAGAGTCAGAGTCAGAGTCGGAGTCAGCGTCAGAGTCAGAGTCAGAGTCAGAGTCATAGTCAGAGTCAGAGTCAGAGTCAGAGTCAGAGTCAAAGACAGAGTCAGATTTAGAGTCAGAGTCAGAGTCAGCGTCAGAGTCAGAGTCAGAGTCGGAGTCAGCGTCAGAGTCAGAGTCAGAGTCAGAGTCAGAGTTAGAGTCAGAGTCAGAGTCGGAGTCAGAGTCAGAGTCAGAGTTGGACTCAGAGTCAAAGTCAGATTCAGAAACAGAGTCAGAGTCAGAGTCAGATTCAGAGTCAGAGTCGTGAAGACAGAGTCAGAGTCAGAGCGATAGTCAGAGTCAGAGTTAGAGTCAGAGTCCGAGTCTGATTCAGAGTCAGAGTCAGAGTCAGAGTCAGAGTCAGATACAGAGGCAGAGTCAGAGTCAGAGTCAGAGTCGGAGTCATAGTCAGAGTCAGAGTCAGATACAGAGTCGGAGTCAGAGTCAGATTCAAAGTCAGAGTCTCAGTCACAGTCGAAGTCAGAGTCTCAGTCAGAGTCAAAGTCAGAGTCAGAGTCAGAGTCGGAGTCAGCGTCAGAGTCAGAGTCAGAGTCAGAGTCATAGTCAGAGTCAGAGTCAGAGTCAGAGTCAGAGTCAGAGTCAGATTCGGAGTCAGAGTCAGAGTGATAGTCAGAGTCCGAGTCGGAGTCATGAAATCAGAGTCAGAGTCATAGTCGAGTCAGAGTCAAAGTCACAGTGATAAAATCAGAGTCAGAGTCACAGTAAGAGTTAGAGTCAGAGTCGGAATCGAAGTCAGAGTCGGAGTCAGAGTCAGAGTCAGAGTCAGAGTCAGAGTCGGAGTCAGAGTCGGAGTCAGAGTCAGAGTCAGGGTCAGAGTCAGAGTCAGATTTAAAGTCAGCGTCAGCGTCATGGATTCAGAGTCAGAGTCTGAGTCAGAGTCAGAGTAAGAGTCAGACTCATAGTCAGAGTCAGCGTCAGAGTCAGAGTCAGAGTCACAGTCAGAGTCAGATACAGAGTCAGAGTCAGAGTCAGATTCAGAGTCAGAGTCAGAGTCATAGTCAGAGTCAGAGTCAGAGTCAGAGTCAGAGTCAGAGTCGGAGTCAGATACAGAGTCAGAGTCAGAGTCAGATTCAGAGTCAGAGTCAGAGTCAGAGTCAGAGTCAGAGTCAGAGTCAGAGTCAGAGTCATAGTCGGAGTCAGAGTCAGAGTCAGAGACAGAGTCAGATTTAGAGTCAGAGTCAGAGTCAGAGTCAGAGTCAGAGTCAAAGTCAGAGTCTCATTCTCAGTCAAAGTAAGATTCACAGTCAGAGTCAAAGTCAGAGTCAGAGTCGGAGTCAGAGTCAGAGTCAGAGTCAGAGTCAGATTTAGAGTCGGAGTCAGCGTCAGAGTCAGAGTCAGAGTCAGAGTCAGATACAGAGTCAGAGTCAGAGTCAGATTCAGAGTCAGAGTCAGAGTCAGAGTCAGAGTCAGAGTCAGAGTCAGAGTCAGAGTCAGAGTCGGAGTCAGAGTCAGAGTCAGAGACAGAGTCAGATTTAGAGTCAGAGTCGGAGTCAGAGTCAGAGTCAGAGTTGGACTCAGAGTCAAAGTCAGATTCAGAAACAGAGTCAGAGTCAGAGTCAGATTCAGAGTCAGAGTCGTGAAGACAGAGTCAGAGTCAGAGCGATAGTCAGAGTCAGAGTTAGAGTCAGAGTCCGAGTCTGATTCAGAGTCAGAGTCAGAGTCAGAGTCAGAGTCAGATACAGAGGCAGAGTCAGAGTCAGAGTCAGAGTCGGAGTCATAGTCAGAGTCAGAGTCAGATACAGAGTCGGAGTCAGAGTCAGATTCAAAGTCAGAGTCTCAGTCACAGTCGAAGTCAGAGTCTCAGTCAGAGTCAAAGTCAGAGTCAGAGTCAGAGTCGGAGTCAGCGTCAGAGTCAGAGTCAGAGTCAGAGTCATAGTCAGAGTCAGAGTCAGAGTCAGAGTCAGAGTCAGAGTCAGATTCGGAGTCAGAGTCAGAGTGATAGTCAGAGTCCGAGTCGGAGTCATGAAATCAGAGTCAGAGTCATAGTCGAGTCAGAGTCAAAGTCACAGTGATAAAATCAGAGTCAGAGTCACAGTAAGAGTTAGAGTCAGAG
This sequence comes from Tenthredo distinguenda, assembly GCA_947538915.1. Lineage (NCBI taxonomy): Eukaryota > Metazoa > Arthropoda > Insecta > Hymenoptera > Tenthredinidae > Tenthredo > Tenthredo distinguenda. The sequence goes on along the minus strand of CANNYR010000054.1, from coordinate 83,203 downwards.
TCAGAATCGAAGTCAGAGTCGGAGTCAGAGTCAGAGTCAGAGTCAGAGTCAGAGTCGGAGTCAGAGTCGGAGTCAGAGTCAGAGTCAGGGTCAGAGTCAGAGTCAGATTTAAAGTCAGCGTCAGCGTCATGGATTCAGAGTCAGAGTCTGAGTCAGAGTCAGAGTAAGAGTCAGACTCATAGTCAGAGTCAGCGTCAGAGTCAGAGTCAGAGTCACAGTCAGAGTCAGATACAGAGTCAGAGTCAGAGTCAGATTCAGAGTCAGAGTCAGAGTCATAGTCAGAGTCAGAGTCAGAGTCAGAGTCAGAGTCAGAGTCAGAGTCAGATACAGAGTCAGAGTCAGAGTCAGATTCAGAGTCAGAGTCAGAGTCAGAGTCAGAGTCAGAGTCAGAGTCAGAGTCAGAGTCATAGTCGGAGTCAGAGTCAGAGTCAGAGACAGAGTCAGATTTAGAGTCAGAGTCAGAGTCAGAGTCAGAGTCAGAGTCAAAGTCAGAGTCTCATTCTCAGTCAAAGTAAGATTCACAGTCAGAGTCAAAGTCAGAGTCAGAGTCGGAGTCAGAGTCAGAGTCAGAGTCAGAGTCAGATTTAGAGTCGGAGTCAGCGTCAGAGTCAGAGTCAGAGTCAGAGTCAGATACAGAGTCAGAGTCAGAGTCAGATTCAGAGTCAGAGTCAGAGTCAGAGTCAGAGTCAGAGTCAGAGTCAGAGTCAGAGTCAGAGTCGGAGTCAGAGTCAGAGTCAGAGACAGAGTCAGATTTAGAGTCAGAGTCAGAGTCAGAGTCAGAGTCAGAGTCAAAGTCAGAGTCTCATTCTCAGTCAAAGTAAGAGTCTCAGTCAGAGTCAAAGTCAGAGTCAGAGTCGGAGTCAGAGTCAGAGTCAGAGTCAGAGTCAGATTTAGAGTCGGAGTCAGCGTCAGAGTCAGAGTCAGAGTCAGAGTCAGAGTCACAGTCAGAGTCGGAGTCAGCGTCAGAGTCAGAGTCAGAGTCGGAGTCAAAGTCAGAGTCAGAGTCAGAGACAGAGTCAGATTTAGAGTCAGAGTCAAAGTCAGAGTCAGAGTCAGAGTCAGAGTCGGAGTCAGCGTCAGAGTCAGAGTTAGAGTCAGAGTCAGAGTTAGAGTCAGAGTCAGAGTGATAGTCAGAGTCCGAGTCGGAGTCATGAAGTCAGAGTCAGAGTCATAGTCGAGTCAGAGTCAAAGTCACAGTGATAAAATCAGAGTCAGAGTCAAAGTAAGAGTTAGAGTCAGAGTCAGAATCGAAGTCAGAGTCGGAGTCAGAGTCAGAGTCAGAGTCAGAGTCAGAGTCGGAGTCAGAGTCAGAGTCAGGGTCAGAGTCAGAGTCAGATTTAAAGTCAGCGTCAGCGTCATGGATTCAGAGTCAGAGTCTGAGTCAAAGTCAGAGTAAGAGTCAGACTCATAGTCAGAGTCAGCGTCAGAGTCAGAGTCAGAGTCACAGTCAGAGTCAGATACAGAGTCGGAGTCAGAGTCAGATTCAGAGTCAGAGTCAGAGTCATAGTCAGAGTCAGAGTCAGAGTCAGAGTCAGAGTCGACGTCAGATTCAGAGTCAGAGACAGAGTCAGATTTGGAGTCAGAGTCAGAGTCAAAGTCAGAGTCTCAGTCTCAGTCAAAGTGAGAGTCTCAGTCAGAGTCAAAGTTAGAGTCAGAGTCGGAGTCAGAGTCAGAGTCAGAGTCACAGTCAGAGTCAGCTACAGAGTCAGAGTCAGAGTCGGAGTCAGAGTCAGAGTCAGAGTCAGAGTCACAGTGATAAACTCAGAGTCAGAGTCAAAGTAAGAGTTAGAGTCAGAGTCAGAATCGAAGTCAGAGTCGGAGTCAGAGTCAGAGTGATAGTCAGAGTCCGAGTCGGAGTCATGAAATCAGAGTCAGAGTCATAGTCGAGTCAGAGTCAAAGTCACAGTGATAAAATCAGAGTCAGAGTCACAGTAAGAGTTAGAGTCAGAGTCAGAATCGAAGTCAGAGTCGGAGTCAGAGTCAGAGTCAGAGTCAGAGTCAGAGTCAGAGTCAGAGTCGGAGTCAGAGTCGGAGTCAGAGTCAGAGTCAGGGTCAGAGTCAGAGTCAGATTTAAAGTCAGCGTCAGCGTCATGGATTCAGAGTCAGAGTCTGAGTCAGAGTCAGAGTAAGAGTCAGACTCATAGTCAGAGTCAGCGTCAGAGTCAGAGTCAGAGTCACAGTCAGAGTCAGATACAGAGTCAGAGTCAGAGTCAGATTCAGAGTCAGAGTCAGAGTCATAGTCAGAGTCAGAGTCAGAGTCAGAGTCAGAGTCGACGTCAGATTCAGAGTCAGAGACAGAGTCAGATTGAGAGTCAGAGTCAGAGTCAAAGTCAGAGTCTCAGTCTCAGTCAAAGTAAGAGTCTCAGTCAGAGTCAAAGTTAGAGTCAGAGTCGGAGTCAGAGTCAGAGTCAGAGTCACAGTCAGAGTCAGATACAGAGTCAGAGTCAGAGTCAGATTCAGAGTCAGAGTCAGAGTCATAGTCAGAGTCAGAGTCAGAGTCAGAGTCAGAGTCGACGTCAGATTCAGAGTCAGAGACAGAGTCAGATTTAGAGTCAGAGTCAGAGTCAAAGTCAGAGTCTCAGTCTCAGTCAAAGTAAGAGTCTCAGTCAGAGTCAAAGTTAGAGTCAGAGTCGGAGTCAGAGTCAGAGTCAGAGTCAGAGTCAGAGTCAGAGTCGGAGTCAGCGTCAGAGTCAGAGTCAGAGTCGGAGTCAAAGTCAGAGTCAGAGTCAAAGACAGAGTCAGATTTAGAGTCAGAGTCAGAGTCAGCGTCAGAGTCAGAGTCAGAGTCAGAGTCGGAGTCAGCGTCAGAGTCAGAGTCAGAGTCAGAGTCAGAGTTAGAGTCAGAGTCAGAGTCGGAGTCAGAGTCAGAGTCAGAGTTGGACTCAGAGTCAAAGTCAGATTCAGAAACAGAGTCAGAGTCAGAGTCAGATTCAGAGTCAGAGTCGTGAAGACAGAGTCAGAGTCAGAGCGATAGTCAGAGTCAGAGTTAGAGTCAGAGTCCGAGTCTGATTCAGAGTCAGAGTCAGAGTCAGAGTCAGAGTCAGATACAGAGGCAGAGTCAGAGTCAGAGTCAGAGTCGGAGTCATAGTCAGAGTCAGAGTCAGATACAGAGTCGGAGTCAGAGTCAGATTCAAAGTCAGAGTCTCAGTCACAGTCGAAGTCAGAGTCTCAGTCAGAGTCAAAGTCAGAGTCAGAGTCAGAGTCGGAGTCAGCGTCAGAGTCAGAGTCAGAGTCAGAGTCATAGTCAGAGTCAGAGTCAGAGTCAGAGTCAGAGTCAGAGTCAGATTCGGAGTCAGAGTCAGAGTGATAGTCAGAGTCCGAGTCGGAGTCATGGAATCAGAGTCAGAGTCATAGTCGAGTCAGAATCAAAGTCACAGTGATAAAATCAGAGTCAGAGTCACAGTAAGAGTTAGAGTCAGAGTCAGAATCGAAGTCAGAGTCGGAGTCAGAGTCAGAGTCAGAGTCAGAGTCAGAGTCGGAGTCAGAGTCGGAGTCAGAGTCAGAGTCAGGGTCAGAGTCAGAGTCAGATTTAAAGTCAGCGTCAGCGTCATGGATTCAGAGTCAGAGTCTGAGTCAGAGTCAGAGTAAGAGTCAGACTCATAGTCAGAGTCAGCGTCAGAGTCAGAGTCAGAGTCACAGTCAGAGTCAGATACAGAGTCAGAGTCAGAGTCAGATTCAGAGTCGGAGTCAGAGTCATAGTCAGAGTCAGAGTCAGAGTCAGAGTCAGAGTCGACGTCAGATTCAGAGTCAGAGACAGAGTCAGATTTAGAGTCAGAGTCAGAGTCAAAGTCAGAGTCTCAGTCTCAGTCAAAGTAAGAGTCTCAGTCAGAGTCAAAGTTAGAGTCAGAGTCGGAGTCAGAGTCAGAGTCAGAGTCACAGTCAGAGTCAGCTACAGAGTCAGAGTCAGAGTCAGATTCAGAGTCAGAGTCAGAGTCATAGTCAGAGTCAGAGTCAGAGTCAGAGTCAGAGTCGACGTCAGATTCAGAGTCAGAGACAGAGTCAGATTTAGAGTCAGAGTCAGAGTCAAAGTCAGAGTCTCAGTCTCAGTCAAAGTAAGAGTCTCAGTCAGAGTCAAAGTTAGAGTCAGAGTCGGAGTCAGAGTCAGAGTCAGAGTCAGAGTCACAGTGATAAACTCAGAGTCAGAGTCAAAGTAAGAGTTAGAGTCAGAGTCAGAATCGAAGTCAGAGTCGGAGTCAGAGTCAGAGTCAGAGTCAGAGTCAGAGTCGGAGTCAGAGTCGGAGTCAGAGTCAGAGTCAGGGTCAGAGTCAGAGTCAGATTTGAAGTCAGCGTCAGCGTCATGGATTCAGAGTCAGAGTCTGAGTCAGAGTCAGAGTCAGACTCATAGTCAGAGTCAGCGTCAGAGTCAGAGTCGGAGTCACAGTCAGAGTCAGATACAGAGTCAGAGTCAGAGTCAGATTCAGAGTCAGAGTCAAAGTCATAGTCAGAGTCAGAGTCAGAGTCAGAGTCAGAGTCAGAGTCAGAGTCAGAGTCAGAGTCAGAGTCAGAGTCAGAGTCAGAGTCAGAGTCAGAGTTAGAGTCAGAGTCCGAGTCTGACTCAGAGTCAGAGTCAGATACAGAGTCAGAGTCAGAGTCAGAGTCAGAGTCGGAGTCATAGTCAGAGTCAGAGTCAGAGTCAGAGTTAGAGTCAGAGTCATAGTCTGAGTCAGAGTCAGAGTCAAAGTCAGAGTCAGAGTCAGAGTCAGATACAGAGTCAGAGTCAGAGTCAGAGTCAGAGTCAGATTCAGAGTCACCGTCATGGAGACAGAGTCAGAGTCAGAGCGATACTCACAGTCAGAGTTAGAGTCAGAGTCCGAGTCTGACTCAGAGTCAGAGTCAGAGTCAGAGTCAGAGTTAGAGTCAGAGTCCGAGTCTGACTCAGAGTCAGAGTCAGAGTCAGAGTCAGAGTCGACGTCAGAGTCAGAGTCAGAGACAGAGTCAGATTTAGAGTCAGAGTCAGAGTCAGAGTCAGAGTCGGAGTCAAAGTCAGAGTCTCAGTCTCAGTCAAAGTAAGAGTCTCAGTCAGAGTCAAAGTTAGAGTCAGAGTCGGAGTCAGAGTCAGAGTCAGAGTCAGAGTCAGAGTCAGAGTCGGAGTCAGCGTCAGAGTCAGAGTCAGAGTCGGAGTCAAAGTCAGAGTCAGAGTCAAAGACAGAGTCAGATTTAGAGTCAGAGTCAGAGTCAGAGTCAGAGTCAGAGTCAGAGTCGGAGTCAGCGTCAGAGTCAGAGTCAGAGTCAGAGTCAGAGTTAGAGTCAGAGTCAGAGTCGGAGTCAGAGTCAGAGTCAGAGTTGGACTCAGAGTCAAAGTCAAATTCAGAAACAGAGTCAGAGTCAGAGTCAGATTCAGAGTCAGAGTCGTGAAGACAGAGTCAGAGTCAGAGCGATAGTCAGAGTCAGAGTTAGAGTCAGAGTCCGAGTCTGATTCAGAGTCACAGTCAGAGTCAGAGTCAGAGTCAGATACAGAGGCAGAGTCAGAGTCAGAGTCAGAGTCGGAGTCATAGTCAGAGTCAGAGTCAGATACAGAGTCGAAGTCAGAGTCAGATTCAAAGTCAGAGTCTCAGTCACAGTCGAAGTCAGAGTCTCAGTCAGAGTCAAAGTCAGAGTCAGAGTCAGAGTCGGAGTCAGCGTCAGAGTCAGAGTCAGAGTCAGAGTCATAGTCAGAGTCAGAGTCAGAGTCAGAGTCAGAGTCAGAGTCAGATTCGGAGTCAGAGTCAGAGTGATAGTCAGAGTCCGAGTCGGGGTCATGAAATCAGAGTCAGAGTCATAGTCGAGTCAGAGTCAAAGTCACAGTGATAAAATCAGAGTCAGAGTCAAAGTAAGAGTTAGAGTCAGAGTCAGAATCGAAGTCAGAGTCGGAGTCAGAGTCAGAGTCAGAGTCAGAGTCAGAGTCGGAGTCAGAGTCGGAGTCAGAGTCAGCGTCAGAGTCAGAGTCGGAGTCACAGTCAGAGTCAGATACAGAGTCAGAGTCAGAGTCAGATTCAGAGTCGGAGACAGAGTCAGATTTAGAGTCAGAGTCAGAGTCAAAGTCAGAGTCTCAGTCTCAGTCAAAGTAAGAGTCTCAGTCAGAGTCAAAGTTAGAGTCAGAGTCGGAGTCAGAGTCAGAGTCAGAGTCAGAGTCACAGTGATAAACTCAGAGTCAGAGTCAAAGTAAGAGTTAGAGTCAGAGTCAGAATCGAAGTCAGAGTCGGAGTCAGAGTCAGAGTCAGAGTCAGAGTCAGAGTCGGAGTCAGAGTCGGAGTCAGAGTCAGAGTCAGGGTCAGAGTCAGAGTCAGATTTGAAGTCAGCGTCAGCGTCATGGATTCAGAGTCAGAGTCTGAGTCAGAGTCAGAGTCAGAGTCAGACTCATAGTCAGAGTCAGCGTCAGAGTCAGAGTCGGAGTCACAGTCAGAGTCAGATACAGAGTCAGAGTCAGAGTCATAGTCAGAGTCAGAGTCAGAGTCAGAGTTAGAGTCAGAGTCAGAGTCTGAGTCAGAGTCAGAGTCAAAGTCAGAGTCAGAGTCAGAGTCAGATACAGAGTCAGAGTCAGAGTCAGAGTCAGAGTCAGATTCAGAGTCACCGTCATGGAGACAGAGTCAGAGTCAGAGCGATAGTCACAGTCAGAGTTAGAGTCAGAGTCCGAGTCTGACTCAGAGTCAGAGTCAGAGTCAGAGTCAGAGTTAGAGTCAGAGTCCAAGTCTGACTCAGAGTCAGAGTCAGAGTCAGAGTCAGAGTCGACGTCAGAGTCAGAGTCAGAGACAGAGTCAGATTTAGACTCAGAGTCAGAGTCAGAGTCAGAGTCGGGGTCAAAGTCAGAGTCTCAGTTTCAGTCAAAGTAAGAGTCTCAGTCAGAGTCAAAGTTAGAGTCAGAGTCGGAGTCAGAGTCAGAGTCAGAGTCAGAGTCGGAGTCAGCGTCAGAGTCAGAGTCAGAGTCGGAGTCAAAGTCAGAGTCAGAGTCAAAGACAGAGTCAGATTTAGAGTCAGAGTCAGAGTCAGCGTCAGAGTCAGAGTCAGAGTCGGAGTCAGCGTCAGAGTCAGAGTCAGAGTCAGAGTCAGAGTTAGAGTCGGAGTCAGAGTCAGAGTCAAAGTCAGAGTCTCATTCTCAGTCAAAGTAAGAGTCACAGTCAGAGTCAAAGTCAGAGTCAGAGTCGGAGTCAGAGTCAGAGTCAGAGTCAGAGTCAGATTTAGAGTCGGAGTCAGCGTCAGAGTCAGAGTCAGAGTCAGAGTCAGATACAGAGTCAGAGTCAGAGTCAGATTCAGAGTCAGAGTCAGAGTCAGAGTCAGAGTCAGAGTCAGAGTCAGAGTCGGAGTCAGAGTCAGAGTCAGAGACAGAGTCAGATTTAGAGTCAGAGTCAGAGTCAGAGTCAGAGTCAGAGTCAAAGTCAGAGTCTCATTCTCAGTCAAAGTAAGAGTCTCAGTCAGAGTCAAAGTCAGAGTCAGAGTCGGAGTCAGAGTCAGAGTCAGAGTCAGAGTCAGATTCAGAGTCGGAGTCAGCGTCAGAGTCAGAGTCAGAGTCAGAGTCAGAGTCACAGTCAGAGTCGGAGTCAGCGTCAGAGTCAGAGTCAGAGTCGGAGTCAAAGTCAGAGTCAGAGTCAGAGACAGAGTCAGATTTAGAGTCAGAGTCAAAGTCAGAGTCAGAGTCAGAGTCAGAGTCGGAGTCAGCGTCAGAGTCAGAGTTAGAGTCAGAGTCAGAGTTAGAGTCAGAGTCAGAGTGATAGTCAGAGTCCGAGTCGGAGTCATGAAGTCAGAGTCAGAGTCATAGTCGAGTCAGAGTCAAAGTCACAGTGATAAAATCAGAGTCAGAGTCAAAGTAAGAGTTAGAGTCAGAGTCAGAATCGAAGTCAGAGTCGGAGTCAGAGTCAGAGTCAGAGTCAGAGTCAGAGTCGGAGTCAGAGTCGGAGTCAGAGTCAGAGTCAGGATCAGAGTCAGAGTCAGATTTAAAGTCAGCGTCAGCGTCATGGATTCAGAGTCAGAGTCTGAGTCAGAGTCAGAGTAAGAGTCAGACTCATAGTCAGAGTCAGCGTCAGAGTCAGAGTCAGAGTCACAGTCAGAGTCAGATACAGAGTCAGAGTCAGAGTCAGATTCAGAGTCAGAGTCAGAGTCATAGTCAGAGTCAGAGTCAGAGTCAGAGTCAGAGTCGACGTCAGATTCAGAGTCAGAGACAGAGTCAGATTTAGAGTCAGAGTCAGAGTCAAAGTCAGAGTCTCAGTCTCAGTCAAAGTAAGAGTCTCAGTCAGAGTCAAAGTTAGAGTCAGAGTCGGAGTCAGAGTCAGAGTCAGAGTCACAGTCAGAGTCAGCTACAGAGTCAGAGTCAGAGTCAGATTCAGAGTCAGAGTCAGAGTCATAGTCAGAGTCAGAGTCAGAGTCAGAGTCAGAGTCGACGTCAGATTCAGAGTCAGAGACAGAGTCAGATTTAGAGTCAGAGTCAGAGTCAAAGTCAGAGTCTCAGTCTCAGTCAAAGTAAGAGTCTCAGTCAGAGTCAAAGTTAGAGTCAGAGTCGGAGTCAGAGTCAGAGTCAGAGTCAGAGTCACAGTGATAAACTCAGAGTCAGAGTCAAAGTAAGAGTTAGAGTCAGAGTCAGAATCGAAGTCAGAGTCGGAGTCAGAGTCAGAGTCAGAGTCAGAGCCAGAGTCGGAGTCAGAGTCGGAGTCAGAGTCAGAGTCAGGGTCAGAGTCAGAGTCAGATTTGAAGTCAGCGTCAGCGTCATGGATTCAGAGTCAGAGTCTGAGTCAGAGTCAGAGTCAGACTCATAGTCAGAGTCAGCGTCAGAGTCAGAGTCGGAGTCACAGTCAGAGTCAGATACAGAGTCAGAGTCAGAGTCAGATTCAGAGTCAGAGTCAAAGTCATAGTCAGAGTCAGAGTCAGAGTCAGAGTCAGAGTCAGAGTCAGAGTCAGAGTCAGAGTCAGAGTCAGAGTCAGAGTCAGAGTCAGAGTCAGAGTTAGAGTCAGAGTCCGAGTCTGACTCAGAGTCAGAGTCAGATACAGAGTCAGAGTCAGAGTCAGAGTCAGAGTCGGAGTCATAGTCAGAGTCAGAGTCAGAGTCAGAGTTAGAGTCAGAGTCATAGTCTGAGTCAGAGTCAGAGTCAAAGTCAGAGTCAGAGTCAGAGTCAGATACAGAGTCAGAGTCAGAGTCAGAGTCAGAGTCAGATTCAGAGTCACCGTCATGGAGACAGAGTCAGAGTCAGAGCGATACTCACAGTCAGAGTTAGAGTCAGAGTCCGAGTCTGACTCAGAGTCAGAGTCAGAGTCAGAGTCAGAGTTAGAGTCAGAGTCCGAGTCTGACTCAGAGTCAGAGTCAGAGTCAGAGTCAGAGTCGACGTCAGAGTCAGAGTCAGAGACAGAGTCAGATTTAGAGTCAGAGTCAGAGTCAGAGTCAGAGTCGGAGTCAAAGTCAGAGTCTCAGTCTCAGTCAAAGTAAGAGTCTCAGTCAGAGTCAAAGTTAGAGTCAGAGTCGGAGTCAGAGTCAGAGTCAGAGTCAGAGTCAGAGTCAGAGTCGGAGTCAGCGTCAGAGTCAGAGTCAGAGTCGGAGTCAAAGTCAGAGTCAGAGTCAAAGACAGAGTCAGATTTAGAGTCAGAGTCAGAGTCAGAGTCAGAGTCAGAGTCAGAGTCGGAGTCAGCGTCAGAGTCAGAGTCAGAGTCAGAGTCAGAGTTAGAGTCAGAGTCAGAGTCGGAGTCAGAGTCAGAGTCAGAGTTGGACTCAGAGTCAAAGTCAAATTCAGAAACAGAGTCAGAGTCAGAGTCAGATTCAGAGTCAGAGTCGTGAAGACAGAGTCAGAGTCAGAGCGATAGTCAGAGTCAGAGTTAGAGTCAGAGTCCGAGTCTGATTCAGAGTCACAGTCAGAGTCAGAGTCAGAGTCAGATACAGAGGCAGAGTCAGAGTCAGAGTCAGAGTCGGAGTCATAGTCAGAGTCAGAGTCAGATACAGAGTCGAAGTCAGAGTCAGATTCAAAGTCAGAGTCTCAGTCACAGTCGAAGTCAGAGTCTCAGTCAGAGTCAAAGTCAGAGTCAGAGTCAGAGTCGGAGTCAGCGTCAGAGTCAGAGTCAGAGTCAGAGTCATAGTCAGAGTCAGAGTCAGAGTCAGAGTCAGAGTCAGAGTCAGATTCGGAGTCAGAGTCAGAGTGATAGTCAGAGTCCGAGTCGGGGTCATGAAATCAGAGTCAGAGTCATAGTCGAGTCAGAGTCAAAGTCACAGTGATAAAATCAGAGTCAGAGTCAAAGTAAGAGTTAGAGTCAGAGTCAGAATCGAAGTCAGAGTCGGAGTCAGAGTCAGAGTCAGAGTCAGAGTCAGAGTCGGAGTCAGAGTCGGAGTCAGAGTCAGCGTCAGAGTCAGAGTCGGAGTCACAGTCAGAGTCAGATACAGAGTCAGAGTCAGAGTCAGATTCAGAGTCGGAGACAGAGTCAGATTTAGAGTCAGAGTCAGAGTCAAAGTCAGAGTCTCAGTCTCAGTCAAAGTAAGAGTCTCAGTCAGAGTCAAAGTTAGAGTCAGAGTCGGAGTCAGAGTCAGAGTCAGAGTCAGAGTCACAGTGATAAACTCAGAGTCAGAGTCAAAGTAAGAGTTAGAGTCAGAGTCAGAATCGAAGTCAGAGTCGGAGTCAGAGTCAGAGTCAGAGTCAGAGTCAGAGTCGGAGTCAGAGTCGGAGTCAGAGTCAGAGTCAGGGTCAGAGTCAGAGTCAGATTTGAAGTCAGCGTCAGCGTCATGGATTCAGAGTCAGAGTCTGAGTCAGAGTCAGAGTCAGAGTCAGACTCATAGTCAGAGTCAGCGTCAGAGTCAGAGTCGGAGTCACAGTCAGAGTCAGATACAGAGTCAGAGTCAGAGTCATAGTCAGAGTCAGAGTCAGAGTCAGAGTTAGAGTCAGAGTCAGAGTCTGAGTCAGAGTCAGAGTCAAAGTCAGAGTCAGAGTCAGAGTCAGATACAGAGTCAGAGTCAGAGTCAGAGTCAGAGTCAGATTCAGAGTCACCGTCATGGAGACAGAGTCAGAGTCAGAGCGATAGTCACAGTCAGAGTTAGAGTCAGAGTCCGAGTCTGACTCAGAGTCAGAGTCAGAGTCAGAGTCAGAGTTAGAGTCAGAGTCCAAGTCTGACTCAGAGTCAGAGTCAGAGTCAGAGTCAGAGTCGACGTCAGAGTCAGAGTCAGAGACAGAGTCAGATTTAGACTCAGAGTCAGAGTCAGAGTCAGAGTCGGGGTCAAAGTCAGAGTCTCAGTTTCAGTCAAAGTAAGAGTCTCAGTCAGAGTCAAAGTTAGAGTCAGAGTCGGAGTCAGAGTCAGAGTCAGAGTCAGAGTCGGAGTCAGCGTCAGAGTCAGAGTCAGAGTCGGAGTCAAAGTCAGAGTCAGAGTCAAAGACAGAGTCAGATTTAGAGTCAGAGTCAGAGTCAGCGTCAGAGTCAGAGTCAGAGTCGGAGTCAGCGTCAGAGTCAGAGTCAGAGTCAGAGTCAGAGTTAGAGTCGGAGTCAGAGTCAGAGTCAAAGTCAGAGTCTCATTCTCAGTCAAAGTAAGAGTCACAGTCAGAGTCAAAGTCAGAGTCAGAGTCGGAGTCAGAGTCAGAGTCAGAGTCAGAGTCAGATTTAGAGTCGGAGTCAGCGTCAGAGTCAGAGTCAGAGTCAGAGTCAGATACAGAGTCAGAGTCAGAGTCAGATTCAGAGTCAGAGTCAGAGTCAGAGTCAGAGTCAGAGTCAGAGTCAGAGTCGGAGTCAGAGTCAGAGTCAGAGACAGAGTCAGATTTAGAGTCAGAGTCAGAGTCAGAGTCAGAGTCAGAGTCAAAGTCAGAGTCTCATTCTCAGTCAAAGTAAGAGTCTCAGTCAGAGTCAAAGTCAGAGTCAGAGTCGGAGTCAGAGTCAGAGTCAGAGTCAGAGTCAGATTCAGAGTCGGAGTCAGCGTCAGAGTCAGAGTCAGAGTCAGAGTCAGAGTCACAGTCAGAGTCGGAGTCAGCGTCAGAGTCAGAGTCAGAGTCGGAGTCAAAGTCAGAGTCAGAGTCAGAGACAGAGTCAGATTTAGAGTCAGAGTCAAAGTCAGAGTCAGAGTCAGAGTCAGAGTCGGAGTCAGCGTCAGAGTCAGAGTTAGAGTCAGAGTCAGAGTTAGAGTCAGAGTCAGAGTGATAGTCAGAGTCCGAGTCGGAGTCATGAAGTCAGAGTCAGAGTCATAGTCGAGTCAGAGTCAAAGTCACAGTGATAAAATCAGAGTCAGAGTCAAAGTAAGAGTTAGAGTCAGAGTCAGAATCGAAGTCAGAGTCGGAGTCAGAGTCAGAGTCAGAGTCAGAGTCAGAGTCGGAGTCAGAGTCGGAGTCAGAGTCAGAGTCAGGATCAGAGTCAGAGTCAGATTTAAAGTCAGCGTCAGCGTCATGGATTCAGAGTCAGAGTCTGAGTCAGAGTCAGAGTAAGAGTCAGACTCATAGTCAGAGTCAGCGTCAGAGTCAGAGTCAGAGTCACAGTCAGAGTCAGATACAGAGTCAGAGTCAGAGTCAGATTCAGAGTCAGAGTCAGAGTCATAGTCAGAGTCAGAGTCAGAGTCAGAGTCAGAGTCGACGTCAGATTCAGAGTCAGAGACAGAGTCAGATTTAGAGTCAGAGTCAGAGTCAAAGTCAGAGTCTCAGTCTCAGTCAAAGTAAGAGTCTCAGTCAGAGTCAAAGTTAGAGTCAGAGTCGGAGTCAGAGTCAGAGTCAGAGTCACAGTCAGAGTCAGCTACAGAGTCAGAGTCAGAGTCAGATTCAGAGTCAGAGTCAGAGTCATAGTCAGAGTCAGAGTCAGAGTCAGAGTCAGAGTCGACGTCAGATTCAGAGTCAGAGACAGAGTCAGATTTAGAGTCAGAGTCAGAGTCAAAGTCAGAGTCTCAGTCTCAGTCAAAGTAAGAGTCTCAGTCAGAGTCAAAGTTAGAGTCAGAGTCGGAGTCAGAGTCAGAGTCAGAGTCAGAGTCACAGTGATAAACTCAGAGTCAGAGTCAAAGTAAGAGTTAGAGTCAGAGTCAGAATCGAAGTCAGAGTCGGAGTCAGAGTCAGAGTCAGAGTCAGAGCCAGAGTCGGAGTCAGAGTCGGAGTCAGAGTCAGAGTCAGGGTCAGAGTCAGAGTCAGATTTGAAGTCAGCGTCAGCGTCATGGATTCAGAGTCAGAGTCTGAGTCAGAGTCAGAGTCAGACTCATAGTCAGAGTCAGCGTCAGAGTCAGAGTCGGAGTCACAGTCAGAGTCAGATACAGAGTCAGAGTCAGAGTCAGATTCAGAGTCAGAGTCAAAGTCATAGTCAGAGTCAGAGTCAGAGTCAGAGTCAGAGTCAGAGTCAGAGTCAGAGTCAGAGTCAGAGTCAGAGTCAGAGTCAGAGTCAGAGTCAGAGTTAGAGTCAGAGTCCGAGTCTGACTCAGAGTCAGAGTCAGATACAGAGTCAGAGTCAGAGTCAGAGTCAGAGTCGGAGTCATAGTCAGAGTCAGAGTCAGAGTCAGAGTTAGAGTCAGAGTCATAGTCTGAGTCAGAGTCAGAGTCAAAGTCAGAGTCAGAGTCAGAGTCAGATACAGAGTCAGAGTCAGAGTCAGAGTCAGAGTCAGATTCAGAGTCACCGTCATGGAGACAGAGTCAGAGTCAGAGCGATACTCACAGTCAGAGTTAGAGTCAGAGTCCGAGTCTGACTCAGAGTCAGAGTCAGAGTCAGAGTCAGAGTTAGAGTCAGAGTCCGAGTCTGACTCAGAGTCAGAGTCAGAGTCAGAGTCAGAGTCGACGTCAGAGTCAGAGTCAGAGACAGAGTCAGATTTAGAGTCAGAGTCAGAGTCAGAGTCAGAGTCGGAGTCAAAGTCAGAGTCTCAGTCTCAGTCAAAGTAAGAGTCTCAGTCAGAGTCAAAGTTAGAGTCAGAGTCGGAGTCAGAGTCAGAGTCAGAGTCAGAGTCAGAGTCAGAGTCGGAGTCAGCGTCAGAGTCAGAGTCAGAGTCGGAGTCAAAGTCAGAGTCAGAGTCAAAGACAGAGTCAGATTTAGAGTCAGAGTCAGAGTCAGAGTCAGAGTCAGAGTCAGAGTCGGAGTCAGCGTCAGAGTCAGAGTCAGAGTCAGAGTCAGAGTTAGAGTCAGAGTCAGAGTCGGAGTCAGAGTCAGAGTCAGAGTTGGACTCAGAGTCAAAGTCAAATTCAGAAACAGAGTCAGAGTCAGAGTCAGATTCAGAGTCAGAGTCGTGAAGACAGAGTCAGAGTCAGAGCGATAGTCAGAGTCAGAGTTAGAGTCAGAGTCCGAGTCTGATTCAGAGTCACAGTCAGAGTCAGAGTCAGAGTCAGATACAGAGGCAGAGTCAGAGTCAGAGTCAGAGTCGGAGTCATAGTCAGAGTCAGAGTCAGATACAGAGTCGAAGTCAGAGTCAGATTCAAAGTCAGAGTCTCAGTCACAGTCGAAGTCAGAGTCTCAGTCAGAGTCAAAGTCAGAGTCAGAGTCAGAGTCGGAGTCAGCGTCAGAGTCAGAGTCAGAGTCAGAGTCATAGTCAGAGTCAGAGTCAGAGTCAGAGTCAGAGTCAGAGTCAGATTCGGAGTCAGAGTCAGAGTGATAGTCAGAGTCCGAGTCGGGGTCATGAAATCAGAGTCAGAGTCATAGTCGAGTCAGAGTCAAAGTCACAGTGATAAAATCAGAGTCAGAGTCAAAGTAAGAGTTAGAGTCAGAGTCAGAATCGAAGTCAGAGTCGGAGTCAGAGTCAGAGTCAGAGTCAGAGTCAGAGTCGGAGTCAGAGTCGGAGTCAGAGTCAGCGTCAGAGTCAGAGTCGGAGTCACAGTCAGAGTCAGATACAGAGTCAGAGTCAGAGTCAGATTCAGAGTCGGAGACAGAGTCAGATTTAGAGTCAGAGTCAGAGTCAAAGTCAGAGTCTCAGTCTCAGTCAAAGTAAGAGTCTCAGTCAGAGTCAAAGTTAGAGTCAGAGTCGGAGTCAGAGTCAGAGTCAGAGTCAGAGTCACAGTGATAAACTCAGAGTCAGAGTCAAAGTAAGAGTTAGAGTCAGAGTCAGAATCGAAGTCAGAGTCGGAGTCAGAGTCAGAGTCAGAGTCAGAGTCAGAGTCGGAGTCAGAGTCGGAGTCAGAGTCAGAGTCAGGGTCAGAGTCAGAGTCAGATTTGAAGTCAGCGTCAGCGTCATGGATTCAGAGTCAGAGTCTGAGTCAGAGTCAGAGTCAGAGTCAGACTCATAGTCAGAGTCAGCGTCAGAGTCAGAGTCGGAGTCACAGTCAGAGTCAGATACAGAGTCAGAGTCAGAGTCAGATTCAGAGTCAGAGTCAGAGTCATAGTCAGAGTCAGAGTCAGAGTCAGAGTCAGAGTCAGAGTCAGAGT
Source organism: Tenthredo distinguenda (assembly GCA_947538915.1). Lineage (NCBI taxonomy): Eukaryota > Metazoa > Arthropoda > Insecta > Hymenoptera > Tenthredinidae > Tenthredo > Tenthredo distinguenda. Next base: position 67,966 of record CANNYR010000054.1, on the reverse strand, counting down.
CAGAGTCAGAGTCAGAGTCGGAGTCATAGTCAGAGTCAGAGTCAGAGTCAGAGTTAGAGTCAGAGTCAGAGTCTGAGTCAGAGTCAGAGTCAAAGTCAGAGTCAGAGTCAGAGTCAGATACAGAGTCAGAGTCAGAGTCAGAGTCAGAGTCAGATTCAGAGTCACCGTCATGGAGACAGAGTCAGAGTCAGAGCGATAGTCACAGTCAGAGTTAGAGTCAGAGTCCGAGTCTGACTCAGAGTCAGAGTCAGAGTCAGAGTCAGAGTTAGAGTCAGAGTCCAAGTCTGACTCAGAGTCAGAGTCAGAGTCAGAGTCAGAGTCGACGTCAGAGTCAGAGTCAGAGACAGAGTCAGATTTAGACTCAGAGTCAGAGTCAGAGTCAGAGTCGGGGTCAAAGTCAGAGTCTCAGTTTCAGTCAAAGTAAGAGTCTCAGTCAGAGTCAAAGTTAGAGTCAGAGTCGGAGTCAGAGTCAGAGTCAGAGTCAGAGTCAGAGTCAGAGTCGGAGTCAGCGTCAGAGTCAGAGTCAGAGTCGGAGTCAAAGTCAGAGTCAGAGTCAAAGACAGAGTCAGATTTAGAGTCAGAGTCAGAGTCAGCGTCAGAGTCAGAGTCAGAGTCGGAGTCAGCGTCAGAGTCAGAGTCAGAGTCAGAGTCAGAGTTAGAGTCGGAGTCAGAGTCAGAGTCAAAGTCAGAGTCTCATTCTCAGTCAAAGTAAGAGTCACAGTCAGAGTCAAAGTCAGAGTCAGAGTCGGAGTCAGAGTCAGAGTCAGAGTCAGAGTCAGATTTAGAGTCGGAGTCAGCGTCAGAGTCAGAGTCAGAGTCAGAGTCAGATACAGAGTCAGAGTCAGAGTCAGATTCAGAGTCAGAGTCAGAGTCAGAGTCAGAGTCAGAGTCAGAGTCAGAGTCGGAGTCAGAGTCAGAGTCAGAGACAGAGTCAGATTTAGAGTCAGAGTCAGAGTCAGAGTCAGAGTCAGAGTCAAAGTCAGAGTCTCATTCTCAGTCAAAGTAAGAGTCTCAGTCAGAGTCAAAGTCAGAGTCAGAGTCGGAGTCAGAGTCAGAGTCAGAGTCAGAGTCAGAGTCAGATTCAGAGTCGGAGTCAGCGTCAGAGTCAGAGTCAGAGTCAGAGTCAGAGTCACAGTCAGAGTCGGAGTCAGCGTCAGAGTCAGAGTCAGAGTCGGAGTCAAAGTCAGAGTCAGAGTCAGAGACAGAGTCAGATTTAGAGTCAGAGTCAAAGTCAGAGTCAGAGTCAGAGTCAGAGTCGGAGTCAGCGTCAGAGTCAGAGTTAGAGTCAGAGTCAGAGTTAGAGTCAGAGTCAGAGTGATAGTCAGAGTCCGAGTCGGAGTCATGAAGTCAGAGTCAGAGTCATAGTCGAGTCAGAGTCAAAGTCACAGTGATAAAATCAGAGTCAGAGTCAAAGTAAGAGTTAGAGTCAGAGTCAGAATCGAAGTCAGAGTCGGAGTCAGAGTCAGAGTCAGAGTCAGAGTCAGAGTCGGAGTCAGAGTCGGAGTCAGAGTCAGAGTCAGGATCAGAGTCAGAGTCAGATTTAAAGTCAGCGTCAGCGTCATGGATTCAGAGTCAGAGTCTGAGTCAGAGTCAGAGTAAGAGTCAGACTCATAGTCAGAGTCAGCGTCAGAGTCAGAGTCAGAGTCACAGTCAGAGTCAGATACAGAGTCAGAGTCAGAGTCAGATTCAGAGTCAGAGTCAGAGTCATAGTCAGAGTCAGAGTCAGAGTCAGAGTCAGAGTCGACGTCAGATTCAGAGTCAGAGACAGAGTCAGATTTAGAGTCAGAGTCAGAGTCAAAGTCAGAGTCTCAGTCTCAGTCAAAGTAAGAGTCTCAGTCAGAGTCAAAGTTAGAGTCAGAGTCGGAGTCAGAGTCAGAGTCAGAGTCACAGTCAGAGTCAGCTACAGAGTCAGAGTCAGAGTCAGATTCAGAGTCAGAGTCAGAGTCATAGTCAGAGTCAGAGTCAGAGTCAGAGTCAGAGTCGACGTCAGATTCAGAGTCAGAGACAGAGTCAGATTTAGAGTCAGAGTCAGAGTCAAAGTCAGAGTCTCAGTCTCAGTCAAAGTAAGAGTCTCAGTCAGAGTCAAAGTTAGAGTCAGAGTCGGAGTCAGAGTCAGAGTCAGAGTCAGAGTCACAGTGATAAACTCAGAGTCAGAGTCAAAGTAAGAGTTAGAGTCAGAGTCAGAATCGAAGTCAGAGTCGGAGTCAGAGTCAGAGTCAGAGTCAGAGTCAGAGTCGGAGTCAGAGTCGGAGTCAGAGTCAGAGTCAGGGTCAGAGTCAGAGTCAGATTTGAAGTCAGCGTCAGCGTCATGGATTCAGAGTCAGAGTCTGAGTCAGAGTCAGAGTCAGACTCATAGTCAGAGTCAGCGTCAGAGTCAGAGTCGGAGTCACAGTCAGAGTCAGATACAGAGTCAGAGTCAGAGTGAGATTCAGAGTCAGAGTCAAAGTCATAGTCAGAGTCAGAGTCAGAGTCAGAGTCAGAGTCAGAGTCAGAGTCAGAGTCAGAGTCAGAGTCAGAGTCAGAGTCAGAGTCAGAGTCAGAGTTAGAGTCAGAGTCCGAGTCTGACTCAGAGTCAGAGTCAGATACAGAGTCAGAGTCAGAGTCAGAGTCAGAGTCGGAGTCATAGTCAGAGTCAGAGTCAGAGTCAGAGTTAGAGTCAGAGTCATAGTCTGAGTCAGAGTCAGAGTCAAAGTCAGAGTCAGAGTCAGAGTCAGATACAGAGTCAGAGTCAGAGTCAGAGTCAGAGTCAGATTCAGAGTCACCGTCATGGAGACAGAGTCAGAGTCAGAGCGATACTCACAGTCAGAGTTAGAGTCAGAGTCCGAGTCTGACTCAGAGTCAGAGTCAGAGTCAGAGTCAGAGTTAGAGTCAGAGTCCGAGTCTGACTCAGAGTCAGAGTCAGAGTCAGAGTCAGAGTCGACGTCAGAGTCAGAGTCAGAGACAGAGTCAGATTTAGAGTCAGAGTCAGAGTCAGAGTCAGAGTCGGAGTCAAAGTCAGAGTCTCAGTCTCAGTCAAAGTAAGAGTCTCAGTCAGAGTCAAAGTTAGAGTCAGAGTCGGAGTCAGAGTCAGAGTCAGAGTCAGAGTCAGAGTCAGAGTCGGAGTCAGCGTCAGAGTCAGAGTCAGAGTCGGAGTCAAAGTCAGAGTCAGAGTCAAAGACAGAGTCAGATTTAGAGTCAGAGTCAGAGTCAGAGTCAGAGTCAGAGTCAGAGTCGGAGTCAGCGTCAGAGTCAGAGTCAGAGTCAGAGTCAGAGTTAGAGTCAGAGTCAGAGTCGGAGTCAGAGTCAGAGTCGGAGTCAGCGTCAGAGTCAGAGTCAGAGTCAGAGTCAGAGTTAGAGTCAGAGTCAGAGTCGGAGTCAGAGTCAGAGTCAGAGTTGGACTCAGAGTCAAAGTCAGATTCAGAAACAGAGTCAGAGTCAGAGTCAGATTCAGAGTCAGAGTCGTGAAGACAGAGTCAGAGTCAGAGCGATAGTCAGAGTCAGAGTTAGAGTCAGAGTCAGAGTCGGAGTCAGAGTCGGAGTCAGAGTCAGCGTCAGAGTCAGAGTCGGAGTCACAGTCAGAGTCAGATACAGAGTCAGAGTCAGAGTCAGATTCAGAGTCGGAGACAGAGTCAGATTTAAAGTCAGAGTCAGAGTCAAAGTCAGAGTCTCAGTCTCAGTCAAAGTAAGAGTCTCAGTCAGAGTCAAAGTTAGAGTCAGAGTCGGAGTCAGAGTCAGAGTCAGAGTCAGAGTCACAGTGATAAACTCAGAGTCAGAGTCAAAGTAAGAGTTAGAGTCAGAGTCAGAATCGAAGTCAGAGTCGGAGTCAGAGTCAGAGTCAGAGTCAGAGTCAGAGTCGGAGTCAGAGTCGGAGTCAGAGTCAGAGTCAGGGTCAGAGTCAGAGTCAGATTTGAAGTCAGCGTCAGCGTCATGGATTCAGAGTCAGAGTCTGAGTCAGAGTCAGAGTCAGAGTCAGACTCATAGTCAGAGTCAGCGTCAGAGTCAGAGTCGGAGTCACAGTCAGAGTCAGATACAGAGTCAGAGTCAGAGTCAGATTCAGAGTCAGAGTCAGAGTCATAGTCAGAGTCAGAGTCAGAGTCAGAGTCAGAGTCAGAGTCAGAGTCAGAGTCAGAGTCAGAGTCGGAGTCATAGTCAGAGTCAGAGTCAGAGTCAGAGTTAGAGTCAGAGTCAGAGTCTGAGTCAGAGTCAGAGTCAAAGTCAGAGTCAGAGTCAGAGTCAGATACAGAGTCAGAGTCAGAGTCAGAGTCAGAGTCAGATTCAGAGTCACCGTCATGGAGACAGAGTCAGAGTCAGAGCGATAGTCACAGTCAGAGTTAGAGTCAGAGTCCGAGTCTGACTCAGAGTCAGAGTCAGAGTCAGAGTCAGAGTTAGAGTCAGAGTCCAAGTCTGACTCAGAGTCAGAGTCAGAGTCAGAGTCAGAGTCGACGTCAGAGTCAGAGTCAGAGACAGAGTCAGATTTAGACTCAGAGTCAGAGTCAGAGTCAGAGTCGGGGTCAAAGTCAGAGTCTCAGTTTCAGTCAAAGTAAGAGTCTTAGTCAGAGTCAAAGTTAGAGTCAGAGTCGGAGTCAGAGTCAGAGTCAGAGTCAGAGTCAGAGTCAGAGTCGGAGTCAGCGTCAGAGTCAGAGTCAGAGTCGGAGTCAAAGTCAAAGTCAGAGTCAAAGACAGAGTCAGATTTAGAGTCAGAGTCAGAGTCAGCGTCAGAGTCAGAGTCAGAGTCGGAGTCAGCGTCAGAGTCAGAGTCAGAGTCAGAGTCAGAGTTAGAGTCAGAGTCAGAGTCGGAGTCAGAGTCAGAGTCAGAGTTGGACTCAGAGTCAAAGTCAGATTCAGAAACAGAGTCAGAGTCAGAGTCAGATTCAGAGTCAGAGTCGTGAAGACAGAGTCAGAGTCAGAGCGATAGTCAGAGTCAGAGTTAGAGTCAGAGTCCGAGTCTGATTCAGAGTCAGATTCAGAGTCAGAGTCAGAGTCAGATACAGAGGCAGAGTCAGAGTCAGAGTCAGAGTCGGAGTCATAGTCAGAGTCAGAGTCAGATACAGAGTCGGAGTCAGAGTCAGATTCAAAGTCAGAGTCTCAGTCACAGTCGAAGTCAGAGTCTCAGTCAGAGTCAAAGTCAGAGTCAGAGTCAGAGTCGGAGTCAGCGTCAGAGTCAGAGTCAGAGTCAGAGTCACAGTGATAAAATCAGAGTCAGAGTCACAGTAAGAGTTAGAGTCAGAGTCAGAATCGAAGTCAGAGTCGGAGTCAGAGTCAGAGTCAGAGTCAGAGTCAGAGTCGGAGTCAGAGTCGGAGTCAGAGTCGGAGTCAGAGTCGGAGTCAGAGTCAGAGTCAGGGTCAGAGTCAGAGTCAGATTTGAAGTCAGCGTCAGCGTCATGGATTCAGAGTCAGAGTCTGAGTCAGAGTCAGAGTCAGAGTCAGACTCATAGTCAGAGTCAGCGTCAGAGTCAGAGTCGGAGTCACAGTCAGAGTCAGATACAGAGTCAGAGTCAGAGTCAGATTCAGAGTCAGAGTCAGAGTCATAGTCAGAGTCAGAGTCAGAGTCAGAGTCAGAGTCAGAGTCAGAGTCAGAGTCAGAGTCAGAGTCGGAGTCATAGTCAGAGTCAGAGTCAGAGTCAGAGTTAGAGTCAGAGTCAGAGTCTGAGTCAGAGTCAGAGTCAAAGTCAGAGTCAGAGTCAGAGTCAGATACAGAGTCAGAGTCAGAGTCAGAGTCAGAGTCAGATTCAGAGTCACCGTCATGGAGACAGAGTCAGAGTCAGAGCGATAGTCACAGTCAGAGTTAGAGTCAGAGTCCGAGTCTGACTCAGAGTCAGAGTCAGAGTCAGAGTCAGAGTTAGAGTCAGAGTCCAAGTCTGACTCAGAGTCAGAGTCAGAGTCAGAGTCAGAGTCGACGTCAGAGTCAGAGTCAGAGACAGAGTCAGATTTAGACTCAGAGTCAGAGTCAGAGTCAGAGTCGGGGTCAAAGTCAGAGTCTCAGTTTCAGTCAAAGTAAGAGTCTTAGTCAGAGTCAAAGTTAGAGTCAGAGTCGGAGTCAGAGTCAGAGTCAGAGTCAGAGTCAGAGTCAGAGTCAGAGTCAGAGTCAGAGTCAGAGTCGGAGTCAGCGTCAGAGTCAGAGTCAGAGTCGGAGTCAAAGTCAAAGTCAGAGTCAAAGACAGAGTCAGATTTAGAGTCAGAGTCAGAGTCAGCGTCAGAGTCAGAGTCAGAGTCGGAGTCAGCGTCAGAGTCAGAGTCAGAGTCAGAGTCAGAGTTAGAGTCAGAGTCAGAGTCGGAGTCAGAGTCAGAGTCAGAGTTGGACTCAGAGTCAAAGTCAGATTCAGAAACAGAGTCAGAGTCAGAGTCAGATTCAGAGTCAGAGTCGTGAAGACAGAGTCAGAGTCAGAGCGATAGTCAGAGTCAGAGTTAGAGTCAGAGTCCGAGTCTGATTCAGAGTCAGATTCAGAGTCAGAGTCAGAGTCAGATACAGAGGCAGAGTCAGAGTCAGAGTCAGAGTCGGAGTCATAGTCAGAGTCAGAGTCAGATACAGAGTCGGAGTCAGAGTCAGATTCAAAGTCAGAGTCTCAGTCACAGTCGAAGTCAGAGTCTCAGTCAGAGTCAAAGTCAGAGTCAGAGTCAGAGTCGGAGTCAGCGTCAGAGTCAGAGTCAGAGTCAGAGTCATAGTCAGAGTCAGAGTCAGAGTCAGAGTCAGAGTCAGAGTCAGATTCGGAGTCAGAGTCAGAGTGATAGTCAGAGTCCGAGTCGGAGTCATGGAATCAGAGTCAGAGTCATAGTCGAGTCAGAGTCAAAGTCACAGTGATAAAATCAGAGTCAGAGTCACAGTAAGAGTTAGAGTCAGAGTCAGAATCGAAGTCAGAGTCGGAGTCAGAGTCAGAGTCAGAGTCAGAGTCAGAGTCGGAGTCAGAGTCGGAGTCAGAGTCAGAGTCAGGGTCAGAGTCAGAGTCAGATTTAAAGTCAGCGTCAGCGTCATGGATTCAGAGTCAGAGTCTGAGTCAGAGTCAGAGTAAGAGTCAGACTCATAGTCAGAGTCAGCGTCAGAGTCAGAGTCAGAGTCACAGTCAGAGTCAGATACAGAGTCAGAGTCAGAGTCAGATTCAGAGTCAGAGTCAGAGTCATAGTCAGAGTCAGAGTCAGAGTCAGAGTCAGAGTCAGAGTCAGAGTCAGATACAGAGTCAGAGTCAGAGTCAGATTCAGAGTCAGAGTCAGAGTCAGAGTCAGAGTCAGAGTCAGAGTCAGAGTCAGAGTCATAGTCGGAGTCAGAGTCAGAGTCAGAGACAGAGTCAGATTTAGAGTCAGAGTCAGAGTCAGAGTCAGAGTCAGAGTCAAAGTCAGAGTCTCATTCTCAGTCAAAGTAAGAGTCACAGTCAGAGTCAAAGTCAGAGTCAGAGTCGGAGTCAGAGTCAGAGTCAGAGTCAGAGTCAGATTTAGAGTCGGAGTCAGCGTCAGAGTCAGAGTCAGAGTCAGAGTCAGATACAGAGTCAGAGTCAGAGTCAGATTCAGAGTCAGAGTCAGAGTCAGAGTCAGAGTCAGAGTCAGAGTCAGAGTCAGAGTCAGAGTCGGAGTCAGAGTCAGAGTCAGAGACAGAGTCAGATTTAGAGTCAGAGTCAGAGTCAGAGTCAGAGTCAGAGTCAAAGTCAGAGTCTCATTCTCAGTCAAAGTAAGAGTCTCAGTCAGAGTCAAAGTCAGAGTCAGAGTCGGAGTCAGAGTCAGAGTCAGAGTCAGAGTCAGATTCAGAGTCGGAGTCAGCGTCAGAGTCAGAGTCAGAGTCAGAGTCAGAGTCACAGTCAGAGTCGGAGTCAGCGTCAGAGTCAGAGTCAGAGTCGGAGTCAAAGTCAGAGTCAGAGTCAGAGACAGAGTCAGATTTAGAGTCAGAGTCAAAGTCAGAGTCAGAGTCAGAGTCAGAGTCGGAGTCAGCGTCAGAGTCAGAGTTAGAGTCAGAGTCAGAGTTAGAGTCAGAGTCAGAGTGATAGTCAGAGTCCGAGTCGGAGTCATGAAGTCAGAGTCAGAGTCATAGTCGAGTCAGAGTCAAAGTCACAGTGATAAAATCAGAGTCAGAGTCAAAGTAAGAGTTAGAGTCAGAGTCAGAATCGAAGTCAGAGTCGGAGTCAGAGTCAGAGTCAGAGTCAGATTTAGAGTCGGAGTCAGCGTCAGAGTCAGAGTCAGAGTCAGAGTCAGATACAGAGTCAGAGTCAGAGTCAGATTCAGAGTCAGAGTCAGAGTCAGAGTCAGAGTCAGAGTCAGAGTCAGAGTCAGAGTCAGAGTCGGAGTCAGAGTCAGAGTCAGAGACAGAGTCAGATTTAGAGTCAGAGTCAGAGTCAGAGTCAGAGTCAGAGTCAAAGTCAGAGTCTCATTCTCAGTCAAAGTAAGAGTCTCAGTCAGAGTCAAAGTCAGAGTCAGAGTCGGAGTCAGAGTCAGAGTCAGAGTCAGAGTCAGATTCAGAGTCGGAGTCAGCGTCAGAGTCAGAGTCAGAGTCAGAGTCAGAGTCACAGTCAGAGTCGGAGTCAGCGTCAGAGTCAGAGTCAGAGTCGGAGTCAAAGTCAGAGTCAGAGTCAGAGACAGAGTCAGATTTAGAGTCAGAGTCAAAGTCAGAGTCAGAGTCAGAGTCAGAGTCGGAGTCAGCGTCAGAGTCAGAGTTAGAGTCAGAGTCAGAGTTAGAGTCAGAGTCAGAGTGATAGTCAGAGTCCGAGTCGGAGTCATGAAGTCAGAGTCAGAGTCATAGTCGAGTCAGAGTCAAAGTCACAGTGATAAAATCAGAGTCAGAGTCAAAGTAAGAGTTAGAGTCAGAGTCAGAATCGAAGTCAGAGTCGGAGTCAGAGTCAGAGTCAGAGTCAGAGTCAGAGTCGGAGTCAGAGTCGGAGTCAGAGTCAGAGTCAGGATCAGAGTCAGAGTCAGATTTAAAGTCAGCGTCAGCGTCATGGATTCAGAGTCAGAGTCTGAGTCAGAGTCAGAGTAAGAGTCAGACTCATAGTCAGAGTCAGCGTCAGAGTCAGAGTCAGAGTCACAGTCAGAGTCAGATACAGAGTCAGAGTCAGAGTCAGATTCAGAGTCAGAGTCAGAGTCATAGTCAGAGTCAGAGTCAGAGTCAGAGTCAGAGTCGACGTCAGATTCAGAGTCAGAGACAGAGTCAGATTTAGAGTCAGAGTCAGAGTCAAAGTCAGAGTCTCAGTCTCAGTCAAAGTAAGAGTCTCAGTCAGAGTCAAAGTTAGAGTCAGAGTCGGAGTCAGAGTCAGAGTCAGAGTCACAGTCAGAGTCAGCTACAGAGTCAGAGTCAGAGTCAGATTCAGAGTCAGAGTCAGAGTCATAGTCAGAGTCAGAGTCAGAGTCAGAGTCAGAGTCGACGTCAGATTCAGAGTCAGAGACAGAGTCAGATTTAGAGTCAGAGTCAGAGTCAAAGTCAGAGTCTCAGTCTCAGTCAAAGTAAGAGTCTCAGTCAGAGTCAAAGTTAGAGTCAGAGTCGGAGTCAGAGTCAGAGTCAGAGTCAGAGTCACAGTGATAAACTCAGAGTCAGAGTCAAAGTAAGAGTTAGAGTCAGAGTCAGAATCGAAGTCAGAGTCGGAGTCAGAGTCAGAGTCAGAGTCAGAGTCAGAGTCGGAGTCAGAGTCGGAGTCAGAGTCAGAGTCAGGGTCAGAGTCAGAGTCAGATTTGAAGTCAGCGTCAGCGTCATGGATTCAGAGTCAGAGTCTGAGTCAGAGTCAGAGTCAGACTCATAGTCAGAGTCAGCGTCAGAGTCAGAGTCGGAGTCACAGTCAGAGTCAGATACAGAGTCAGAGTCAGAGTCAGATTCAGAGTCAGAGTCAAAGTCATAGTCAGAGTCAGAGTCAGAGTCAGAGTCAGAGTCAGAGTCAGAGTCAGAGTCAGAGTCAGAGTCAGAGTCAGAGTCAGAGTCAGAGTCAGAGTTAGAGTCAGAGTCCGAGTCTGACTCAGAGTCAGAGTCAGATACAGAGTCAGAGTCAGAGTCAGAGTCAGAGTCGGAGTCATAGTCAGAGTCAGAGTCAGAGTCAGAGTTAGAGTCAGAGTCATAGTCTGAGTCAGAGTCAGAGTCAAAGTCAGAGTCAGAGTCAGAGTCAGATACAGAGTCAGAGTCAGAGTCAGAGTCAGAGTCAGATTCAGAGTCACCGTCATGGAGACAGAGTCAGAGTCAGAGCGATACTCACAGTCAGAGTTAGAGTCAGAGTCCGAGTCTGACTCAGAGTCAGAGTCAGAGTCAGAGTCAGAGTTAGAGTCAGAGTCCGAGTCTGACTCAGAGTCAGAGTCAGAGTCAGAGTCAGAGTTAGAGTCAGAGTCCAAGTCTGACTCAGAGTCAGAGTCAGAGTCAGAGTCAGAGTCGACGTCAGAGTCAGAGTCACAGACAGAGTCAGATTTAGACTCAGAGTCAGAGTCAGAGTCAGAGTCGGGGTCAAAGTCAGAGTCTCAGTTTCAGTCAAAGTAAGAGTCTCAGTCAGAGTCAAAGTTAGAGTCAGAGTCGGAGTCAGAGTCAGAGTCAGAGTCAGAGTCAGAGTCAGAGTCGGAGTCAGCGTCAGAGTCAGAGTCAGAGTCGGAGTCAAAGTCAGAGTCAGAGTCAAAGACAGAGTCAGATTTAGACTCAGAGTCAGAGTCAGCGTCAGAGTCAGAGTCAGAGTCGGAGTCAGCGTCAGAGTCAGAGTCAGAGTCAGAGTCAGAGTTAGAGTCAGAGTCAGAGTCGGAGTCAGAGTCAGAGTCAGAGTTGGACTCAGAGTCAAAGTCAGATTCAGAAACAGAGTCAGAGTCAGAGTCAGATTCAGAGTCAGAGTCGTGAAGACAGAGTCAGAGTCAGAGCGATAGTCAGAGTCAGAGTTAGAGTCAGAGTCCGAGTCTGATTCAGAGTCAGAGTCAGAGTCAGAGTCAGAGTCAGATACAGAGGCAGAGTCAGAGTCAGAGTCAGAGTCGGAGTCATAGTCAGAGTCAGAGTCAGATACAGAGTCGGAGTCAGAGTCAGATTCAAAGTCAGAGTCTCAGTCACAGTCGAAGTCAGAGTCTCAGTCAGAGTCAAAGTCAGAGTCAGAGTCAGAGTCGGAGTCAGCGTCAGAGTCAGAGTCAGAGTCAGAGTCATAGTCAGAGTCAGAGTCAGAGTCAGAGTCAGAGTCAGAGTCAGATTCGGAGTCAGAGTCAGAGTGATAGTCAGAGTCCGAGTCGGAGTCATGGAATCAGAGTCAGAGTCATAGTCGAGTCAGAGTCAAAGGCACAGTGATAAAATCAGAGTCAGAGTCACAGTAAGAGTTAGAGTCAGAGTCAGAATCGAAGTCAGAGTCGGAGTCAGAGTCAGAGTCAGAGTCAGAGTCAGAGTCGGAGTCAGAGTCGGAGTCAGAGTCAGAGTCAGGGTCAGAGTCAGAGTCAGATTTAAAGTCAGCGTCAGCGTCATGGATTCAGAGTCAGAGTCTGAGTCAGAGTCAGAGTAAGAGTCAGACTCATAGTCAGAGTCAGCGTCAGAGTCAGAGTCAGAGTCACAGTCAGAGTCAGATACAGAGTCAGAGTCAGAGTCAGATTCAGAGTCAGAGTCAGAGTCATAGTCAGAGTCAGAGTCAGAGTCAGAGTCAGAGTCAGAGTCAGAGTCAGATACAGAGTCAGAGTCAGAGTCAGATTCAGAGTCAGAGTCAGAGTCAGAGTCAGAGTCAGAGTCAGAGTCAGAGTCAGAGTCATAGTCGGAGTCAGAGTCAGAGTCAGAGACAGAGTCAGATTTAGAGTCAGAGTCAGAGTCAGAGTCAGAGTCAGAGTCAAAGTCAGAGTCTCATTCTCAGTCAAAGTAAGAGTCAGAGTCAGAGTCAGAATCGAAGTCAGAGTCGGAGTCAGAGTCAGAGTCAGAGTCAGAGTCAGAGTCGGAGTCAGAGTCGGAGTCAGAGTCAGAGTCAGGATCAGAGTCAGAGTCAGATTTAAAGTCAGCGTCAGCGTCATGGATTCAGAGTCAGAGTCTGAGTCAGAGTCAGAGTAAGAGTCAGACTCATAGTCAGAGTCAGCGTCAGAGTCAGAGTCAGAGTCACAGTCAGAGTCAGATACAGAGTCAGAGTCAGAGTCAGATTCAGAGTCAGAGTCAGAGTCATAGTCAGAGTCAGAGTCAGAGTCAGAGTCAGAGTCGACGTCAGATTCAGAGTCAGAGACAGAGTCAGATTTAGAGTCAGAGTCAGAGTCAAATTCAGAGTCTCAGTCTCAGTCAAAGTAAGAGTCTCAGTCAGAGTCAAAGTTAGAGTCAGAGTCGGAGTCAGAGTCAGAGTCAGAGTCACAGTCAGAGTCAGCTACAGAGTCAGAGTCCGAGTCAGATTCAGAGTCAGAGTCAGAGTCATAGTCAGAGTCAGAGTCAGAGTCAGAGTCAGAGTCGACGTCAGATTCAGAGTCAGAGACAGAGTCAGATTTAGAGTCAGAGTCAGAGTCAAAGTCAGAGTCTCAGTCTCAGTCAAAGTAAGAGTCTCAGTCAGAGTCAAAGTTAGAGTCAGAGTCGGAGTCAGAGTCAGAGTCAGAGTCAGAGTCACAGTGATAAACTCAGAGTCAGAGTCAAAGTAAGAGTTAGAGTCAGAGTCAGAATCGAAGTCAGAGTCGGAGTCAGAGTCAGAGTCAGAGTCAGAGTCAGAGTCGGAGTCAGAGTCGGAGTCAGAGTCAGAGTCAGGGTCAGAGTCAGAGTCAGATTTGAAGTCAGCGTCAGCGTCATGGATTCAGAGTCAGAGTCTGAGTCAGAGTCAGAGTCAGACTCATAGTCAGAGTCAGCGTCAGAGTCAGAGTCGGAGTCACAGTCAGAGTCAGATACAGAGTCAGAGTCAGAGTCAGATTCAGAGTCAGAGTCAAAGTCATAGTCAGAGTCAGAGTCAGAGTCAGAGTCAGAGTCAGAGTCAGAGTCAGAGTCAGAGTCAGAGTCAGAGTCAGAGTCAGAGTCAGAGTCAGAGTTAGAGTCAGAGTCCGAGTCTGACTCAGAGTCAGAGTCAGATACAGAGTCAGAGTCAGAGTCAGAGTCAGAGTCGGAGTCATAGTCAGAGTCAGAGTCAGAGTCAGAGTTAGAGTCAGAGTCATAGTCTGAGTCAGAGTCAGAGTCAAAGTCAGAGTCAGAGTCAGAGTCAGATACAGAGTCAGAGTCAGAGTCAGAGTCAGAGTCAGATTCAGAGTCACCGTCATGGAGACAGAGTCAGAGTCAGAGCGATACTCACAGTCAGAGTTAGAGTCAGAGTCCGAGTCTGACTCAGAGTCAGAGTCAGAGTCAGAGTCAGAGTTAGAGTCAGAGTCCGAGTCTGACTCAGAGTCAGAGTCAGAGTCAGAGTCAGAGTCGACGTCAGAGTCAGAGTCAGAGACAGAGTCAGATTTAGAGTCAGAGTCAGAGTCAGAGTCAGAGTCGGAGTCAAAGTCAGAGTCTCAGTCTCAGTCAAAGTAAGAGTCTCAGTCAGAGTCAAAGTTAGAGTCAGAGTCGGAGTCAGAGTCAGAGTCAGAGTCAGAGTCAGAGTCAGAGTCGGAGTCAGCGTCAGAGTCAGAGTCAGAGTCGGAGTCAAAGTCAGAGTCAGAGTCAAAGACAGAGTCAGATTTAGAGTCAGAGTCAGAGTCAGAGTCAGAGTCAGAGTCAGAGTCGGAGTCAGCGTCAGAGTCAGAGTCAGAGTCAGAGTCAGAGTTAGAGTCAGAGTCAGAGTCGGAGTCAGAGTCAGAGTCAGAGTTGGACTCAGAGTCAAAGTCAGATTCAGAAACAGAGTCAGAGTCAGAGTCAGATTCAGAGTCAGATTCGTGAAGACAGAGTCAGAGTCAGAGCGATAGTCAGAGTCAGAGTTAGAGTCAGAGTCCGAGTCTGATTCAGAGTCACAGTCAGAGTCAGAGTCAGAGTCAGATACAGAGGCAGAGTCAGAGTCAGAGTCAGAGTCGGAGTCATAGTCAGAGTCAGAGTCAGATACAGAGTCGAAGTCAGAGTCAGATTCAAAGTCAGAGTCTCAGTCACAGTCGAAGTCAGAGTCTCAGTCAGAGTCAAAGTCAGAGTCAGAGTCAGAGTCGGAGTCAGCGTCAGAGTCAGAGTCAGAGTCAGAGTCATAGTCAGAGTCAGAGTCAGAGTCAGAGTCAGAGTCAGAGTCAGATTCGGAGTCAGAGTCAGAGTGATAGTCAGAGTCCGAGTCGGAGTCATGAAATCAGAGTCAGAGTCATAGTCGAGTCAGAGTCAAAGTCACAGTGATAAAATCAGAGTCAGAGTCAAAGTAAGAGTTAGAGTCAGAGTCAGAATCGAAGTCAGAGTCGGAGTCAGAGTCAGAGTCAGAGTCAGAGTCAGAGTCGGAGTCAGAGTCGGAGTCAGAGTCAGAGTCAGGGTCAGAGTCAGAGTCAGATTTAAAGTCAGCGTCAGCGTCATGGATTCAGAGTCAGAGTCTGAGTCAGAGTCAGAGTAAGAGTCAGACTCATAGTCAGAGTCAGCGTCAGAGTCAGAGTCAGAGTCACATTCAGAGTCAGATACAGAGTCAGAGTCAGAGTCAGATTCAGAGTCAGAGTCAGAGTCATAGTCAGAGTCAGAGTCAGAGTCAGAGTCAGAGTCGACGTCAGATTCAGAGTCAGAGACAGAGTCAGATTTAGAGTCAGAGTCAGAGTCAAAGTCAGAGTCTCAGTCTCAGTCAAAGTAAGAGTCTCAGTCAGAGTCAAAGTTAGAGTCAGAGTCGGAGTCAGAGTCAGAGTCAGAGTCACAGTCAGAGTCAGATACAGAGTCAGAGTCAGAGTCAGATTCAGAGTCAGAGTCAGAGTCATAGTCAGAGTCAGAGTCAGAGTCAGAGTCAGAGTCAGAGTCGACGTCAGATTCAGAGTCAGAGACAGAGTCAGATTTAGAGTCAGAGTCAGAGTCAAAGTCAGAGTCTCAGTCTCAGTCAAAGTAAGAGTCTCAGTCAGAGTCAAAGTTAGAGTCAGAGTCGGAGTCAGAGTCAGAGTCAGAGTCAGAGTCAGAGTCACAGTGATAAACTCAGAGTCAGAGTCAAAGTAAGAGTTAGAGTCAGAGTCAGAATCGAAGTCAGAGTCGGAGTCGGAGTCAGAGTCAGAGTCAGAGTCAGAGTCGGAGTCAGAGTCGGAGTCAGAGTCGGAGTCAGGGTCAGAGTCAGAGTCAGATTTAGAAACAGCGTCAGCGTCATGGATTCAGAGTCAGAGTCTGAGTCAGAGTCAGAGTCAGAGTCAGACTCATAGTCAGAGTCAGCGTCAGAGTCAGAGTCGGAGTCACAGTCAGAGTCAGATACAGAGTCAGAGTCATAGTCAGAGTCAGAGTCAGAGTCAGAGTCAGAGTCAGAGTCAGAGTCAGAGTCAGAGTTAGAGTCAGAGTCCGAGTCTGACTCAGAGTCAGAGTCAGACACAGAGTCAGAGTCAGAGTCAGAGTCAGATTCAGAGTCACCGTCATGGAGACAGAGTCAGAGTCAAAGCGATAGTCACAGTCAGAGTTAGAGTCAGAGTCCGAGTCTGACTCAGAGTCAGAGTCAGAGTCAGAGTCAGAGTTAGAGTCAGAGTCCAAGTCTGACTCAGAGTCAGAGTCAGAGTCAGAGTCAGAGTCGACGTCAGAGTCAGAGTCAGAGACAGAGTCAGATTTAGAGTCAGAGTCAGAGTCAGAGTCAGAGTCGGAGTCAAAGTCAGAGTCTCAGTTTCAGTCAAAGTAAGAGTCTCAGTCAGAGTCAAAGTTAGAGTCAGAGTCGGAGTCAGAGTCAGAGTCAGAGTCAGAGTCAGAGTCAGAGTCGGAGTCAGCGTCAGAGTCAGAGTCAGAGTCGGAGTCAAAGTCAGAGTCAGAGTCAAAGACAGAGTCAGATTTGGAGTCAGAGTCAGAGTCAGAGTCAGAGTCAGAGTCAGAGTCGGAGTCAGCGTCAGAGTCAGAGTCAGAGTCAGAGTCAGAGTTAGAGTCAGAGTCAGAGTCGGAGTCAGAGTCAGAGTCAGAGTTGGACTCAGAGTCAAAGTCAGATTCAGAAACAGAGTCAGAGTCAGAGTCAGATTCAGAGTCAGAGTCGTGAAGACAGAGTCAGAGTCAGAGCGATAGTCAGAGTCAGAGTTAGAGTCAGAGTCCGAGTCTGATTCAGAGTCAGAGTCAGAGTCAGAGTCAGAGTCAGATACAGAGGCAGAGTCAGAGTCAGAGTCAGAGTCGGAGTCATAGTCAGAGTCAGAGTCAGATACAGAGTCGGAGTCAGAGTCAGATTCAAAGTCAGAGTCTCAGTCACAGTCGAAGTCGGAGTCTCAGTCAGAGTCAAAGTCAGAGTCAGAGTCAGAGTCGGAGTCAGCGTCAGAGTCAGAGTCAGAGTCAGAGTCATAGTCAGAGTCAGAGTCAGAGTCAGAGTCAGAGTCAGAGTCAGATTCGGAGTCAGAGTCAGAGTGATAGTCAGAGTCCGAGTCGCAGTCATGAAATCAGAGTCAGAGTCATAGTCGAGTCAGAGTCAAAGTCACAGTGATAAAATCAGAGTCAATGTCAAAGTAAGAGTTAGAGTCAGAGTCAGAATCGAAGTCAGAGTCGGAGTCAGAGTCAGAGTCAGAGTCAGAGTCAGAGTCGGAGTCAGAGTCGGAGTCAGAGTCAGAGTCAGGGTCAGAGTCAGAGTCAGATTTAAAGTCAGCGTCAGCGTCATGGATTCAGAGTCAGAGTCTGAGTCAGAGTCAGAGTAAGAGTCAGACTCATAGTCAGAGTCAGCGTCAGAGTCAGAGTCAGAGTCACAGTCAGAGTCAGATACAGAGTCAGAGTCAGAGTCAGATTCAGAGTCAGAGTCAGAGTCATAGTCAGAGTCAGAGTCAGAGTCAGAGTCAGAGTCGACGTCAGATTCAGAGTCAGAGACAGAGTCAGATTTAGAGTCAGAGTCAGAGTCAAAGTCAGAGTCTCAGTCTCAGTCAAAGTAAGAGTCTCAGTCAGAGTCAAAGTTAGAGTCAGAGTCGGAGTCAGAGTCAGAGTCAGAGTCACAGTCAGAGTCAGATACAGAGTCAGAGTCAGAGTCAGATTCAGAGTCAGAGTCAGAGTCATAGTCAGAGTCAGAGTCAGAGTCAGAGTCGGAGTCAGAGTCGACGTCAGATTCAGAGTCAGAGACAGAGTCAGATTTAGAGTCAGAGTCAGAGTCAAAGTCAAAGTCTCAGTCTCAGTCAAAGTAAGAGTCTCAGTCAGAGTCAAAGTTAGAGTCAGAGTCGGAGTCAGAGTCAGAGTCAGAGTCAGAGTCAGAGTCAGAGTCAGAGTCAGAGTCAGAGTCGGAGTCAGAGTCAGAGTCAGAGTCAGAGTCAGAGTCAGAGTCGGAGTCATGAAGTCAGAGTCAGAGTCAGAGTCTAGTCAGAGTCAAAGTCACAGTGATGGAGTCAGAGTCAGAGTCGAAGTGAGAGTTAGAGTCAGAGTCAGAGACGGAGTCAGAGTCGGAGTCAGAGTCAGAGTTAGAGTCAGAGTCAGAGTCGGAGTCAGAGTCGGAGTCAGAGTCAGATTCAGGGTCAGAGTCAGAGTCAGATTTAAAGTCAGAGTCAGCGTCATGGATTCAGAGTCAGAGGCAGAGTCAGAGTCAGAGTCAGAGTCGGAGGCATAGTCAGAGTCAGAGTCAGAGTCTGAGTCAGAGTCAGAGTCAGAGTCAGAGTCAGAGTCAGAGTCAGAGTCAGAGTCAGAGTCAGATACAGAGTCAGAGTCAGAGTCAGATTCAGAGTCAGCGTCATGGAGACAGAGTTAGAGTCAGAGCGATAGTCACAGTCAGAGTCAGAGTCGGAGTCAGAGTCAGAGTCAGCGTCATAGTCAGAGTCAGAGTCGGAGTCAGCGTCAGAGTCAGAGTCAGAGTCAGGGTCAGAGTCAGAGTCAGATTAAGAGTCAGAGTCAGATTCAGAGTCAGAGTCATGGAGACAGAGTCAGAGTCAGAGCGATAGTCAGAGTCAGAGTTAGAGTCAGAGTCCGAGTCTGACTCAGAGTCAGAGTCAGAATCAGAGTCAGAGTCAGAGTCAGAGTTGGAGTCAGAGTCAGAGTCAGAGTCACATACAGAGTCGGAGTCAGAGTCAGATTTAGACTCAGAGTCATGGAGACAGAGTCAGAGTCAGAGCCATAGTCAGAGTCAGAGTCAAAGTCAGAGTCAGAGTCGAAGTCAGAGTCAGAGTCAGAGTCAGAGTCAGAGCCAGAGTCAGAGTCAGAGTCAGAGTCAGAGTCAGAGTCAGAGTCAGAGTCATGAAGTCAGAGTCAGCGTCAGAGTCGATTCAGAGTCAGGGTCACAGTGAAGAAGTCGGAGTCAAAGTCATAGTCAGAATCAGAGTCAGAGTCGGAGTCAGAGTCAGAGTCAGAGTCATGAAGTCGGAGTCAGAGTCAGAGTCCAAGTCAGAGTCATAAATACAGAGTCAGAGTCATGAAGTCGGAGTCAGAGTCAGAGTCCAAGTCAGAGTCATAAATACAGAGTCAGAGTCAGAGTCATGAATTCAGAGTCAGAGTCAGAGTCAATATGTCGGAGTCAGGGTCAATACGTCAGAGTCAGAGTCAAAGTCACAGGCGGAGTCATGAAGTCGGAGTCATAGTCAGAGTCAGAGTCGAGTCAGAGTCAGGGTCACAGTGATGAAGTCAGAGTCAGAGGCAAGGTGAGAGTCAGAGTCATAGTCAGATTCAAAGTCAGAGTCAGCGTCAGAGTCAGAGTCATGAAGTCGGAATCAGAGCTAGAGTCCGATTCAGAGTCATAAATCCAGAGTCAGAGTCAGAGTCATAAATTTAGAGTCAGAGTCAGAGTCAATATGTCGGAGTCAGGGTCAATTCGTCAGAGTCACAGTCAGAGTCACAGACGGAGTCATGAAGTCGGAGTCAGAGTCAGAGTCAGAGCCGGAGTCAGAGTGAGAGTCAGAGTCAGAGGCAGAGACATAGTCAGAGTCAGAGTCAGAGTCAGATTCAGAGTCAGATTCATGGATGCAGAGTCAGAGTTGGAGCCATAGTCAGAGTGAGAGTCATTGAGTCAGAGTCAGAGTCAGAGTCAGAGTCAGAGTCAGAGTCGGAGTCAGAGTCAGAGTCAGAGTCAGAGTCAGAGTCAAATTCAGAGTCTCAGTCAGAGTCAAGGTCAGAGTCAGAGTCGGAGTCAGAGTCAGAGTCAGCGTCATAGTCAGAGTCAGATTCGGAGTCAGCGTCAGAGTCAGAGTCAGAGTCAGGGTCAGAGTCAGAGTCAGATTAAGAGTCAGAGTCAGAGTCATGGAGACCGAGTCAGAGTCTAAGTCAGAGTCAGAGTCAGAGTCAGAGTCAGAGTCAGATTCAGAGTCAGAGTCAGAGTCAGAGTCAGAGTCAGAGTCCGAGTCAGAGTCAGATTCAGAGTCAGAGTCAGAGTCAGAGTCAGAGTCAGAGTCAGAGTTAGAGTCAGAGTCATGAAGTCAGAGTCGGAGCCAGAGCCATGGTCTGAGTCGAAGTCATGAAGTCACAGTCAGAGTCTGAGTCAGAGTCATAGTCAGAGTCAGAGTCACAGTTAGAGTCGGAGTCAGAGTCAGCGTCAGAGTCACAGTCAGGGTCAGAGTCCGAGTCAGCATTAGAGTCAGAGTCACAGTCATGGAGTCAGAGTCAGAGTCTGAGTCAGAGTCAGAGTTAGAGTCAGAGTCAGAGTAAGAGTCATAGTCAGAGTCAGAGTCAGAGTCAGAGTCAGAGTCAGAGTCAGATACAGAGTCAGAGTCAGAGTCAGAGTCAGAGTCGGAGTCATGAAGTCGGAGTCAGAGTCAGAGTCACAGTGAAGAAGTCGGAGTCAAAGTCATAGTCAGAATCAGAGTCAGAGTCAGAGTCAGAGTCAGAGTCAGAGTCATGAAGTCGGAGTCAGAGTCAGAGTCCAAGTCAGAGTCATAAATACAGAGTCAGAGTCATGAAGTCAGAGTCAGAGTCAGAGTCCAAGTCAGAGTCATAAATACAGAGTCAGAGTCAGAGTCATGAATTCAGAGTCAGAGTCAGAGTCAATATGTCGGAGTCAGGGTCAATACGTCAGAGTCAGAGTCAAAGTCACAGGCGGAGTCATGAAGTCGGAGTCAGAGTCAGAGTCAGAGTCGAGTCAGAGTCAGGGTCACAGTGATGAAGTCAGAGTCAGAGGCAAGGTGAGAGTCAGAGTCATAGTCAGATTCAAAGTCAGAGTCAGCGTCAGAGTCAGAGTCATGAAGTCGGAATCAGAGCCAGAGTCCGATTCAGAGTCATAAATCCAGAGTCAGAGTCAGAGTCATAAATTTAGAGTCAGAGTCAGAGTCAATATGTCGGAGTCAGGGTCAATTCGTCAGAGTCAGAGTCAGAGTCACAGACGGAGTCATGAAGTCGGAGTCAGAGTCAGAGTCAGAGCCGGAGTCAGAGTGAGTGTCAGAGTCAGAGGCAGAGACATAGTCAGAGTCAGAGTCAGAGTCAGATTCAGAGTCAGATTCATGGATGCAGAGTCAGAGTTGGAGCCATAGTCAGAGTGAGAGTCATTGAGTCAGAGTCAGAGTCAGAGTCAGAGTCAGAGTCAGAGTCGGAGTCAGAGTCAGAGTCAGAGTCAGAGTCAGATTCAAATTCAGAGTCTCAGTCAGAGTCAAGGTCAGAGTCAGAGTCGGAGTCAGAGTCAGATACAGAGTCAGAGTCAGAGTCAGATTCAGAGTCAGCGTCATGGAGACAGAGTTAGAGTCAGAGCGATAGTCACAGTCAGAGTCAGAGTCGGAGTCAGAGTCAGAGTCAGCGTCATAGTCAGAGTCAGAGTCGGAGTCAGCGTCAGAGTCAGAGTCAGAGTCAGGGTCAGAGTCAGAGTCAGATTAAGAGTCAGAGTCAGATTCAGAGTCAGAGTCATGGAGACAGAGTCAGAGTCAGAGCGATAGTCAGAGTCAGAGTTAGAGTCAGAGTCCGAGTCTGACTCAGAGTCAGAGTCAGAATCAGAGTCAGAGTCAGAGTCAGAGGTGGAGTCAGAGTCAGAGTCAGAGTCACATACAGAGTCGGAGTCAGAGTCAGATTTAGACTCAGAGTCATGGAGACAGAGTCAGAGTCAGAGCCATAGTCAGAGTCAGAGTCAAAGTCAGAGTCAGAGTCGAAGTCAGAGTCAGAGTCAGAGTCAGAGTCAGAGTCAGAGTCAGAGTCAGAGTCAGAGTCAGAGTCAGAGTCAGAGTCAGAGTCATGAAGTCAGAGTCAGCGTCAGAGTCGATTCAGAGTCAGGGTCACAGTGAAGAAGTCGGAGTCAAAGTCATAGTCAGAATCAGAGTCAGAGTCGGAGTCAGAGTCAGAGTCAGAGTCATGAAGTCGGAGTCAGAGTCAGAGTCCAAGTCAGAGTCATGAATACAGAGTCAGAGTCATGAAGTCGGAGTCAGAGTCAGAGTCCAAGTCAGAGTCATAAATACAGAGTCAGAGTCAGAGTCATGAATTCAGAGTCAGAGTCAGAGTCAATATGTCGGAGTCAGGGTCAATACGTCAGAGTCAGAGTCAAAGTCACAGGCGGAGTCATGAAGTCGGAGTCATAGTCAGAGTCAGAGTCGAGTCAGAGTCAGGGTCACAGTGATGAAGTCAGAGTCAGAGGCAAGGTGAGAGTCAGAGTCATAGTCAGATTCAAAGTCAGAGTCAGCGTCAGAGTCATAGTCATGAAGTCGGAATCAGAGCTAGAGTCCGATTCAGAGTCATAAATCCAGAGTCAGAATCAGAGTCATAAATTTAGAGTCAGAGTCAGAGTCAATATGTCGGAGTCAGGGTCAATTCGTCAGAGTCACAGTCAGAGTCACAGACGGAGTCATGAAGTCGGAGTCAGAGTCAGAGTCAGAGCCGGAGTCAGAGTGAGAGTCAGAGTCAGAGGCAGAGACATAGTCAGAGTCAGAGTCAGAGTCAGATTCAGAGTCAGATTCATGGATGCAGAGTCAGAGTTGGAGCCATAGTCAGAGTGAGAGTCATTGAGTCAGAGTCAGAGTCAGAGTCAGAGTCAGAGTCAGAGTCGGAGTCAGAGTCAGAGTCAGAGTCAGAGTCAGAGTCAAATTCAGAGTCTCAGTCAGAGTCAAGGTCAGAGTCAGAGTCGGAGTCAGAGTCAGAGTCAGCGTCATAGTCAGAGTCAGATTCGGAGTCAGCGTCAGAGTCAGAGTCAGAGTCAGGGTCAGAGTCAGAGTCAGATTAAGAGTCAGAGTCAGAGTCATGGAGACCGAGTCAGAGTCTAAGTCAGAGTCAGAGTCAGAGTCAGAGTCAGAGTCAGATTCAGAGTCAGAGTCAGAGTCAGAGTCAGAGTCAGAGTCAGAGTCAGAGTCAGATTCAGAGTCAGCGTCAGAGTCAGAGTCAGAGTCAGAGTCAGAGTTAGAGTCAGAGTCATGAAGTCAGAGTCGGAGCCAGAGCCATGGTCTGAGTCGAAGTCATGAAGTCACAGTCAGAGTCTGAGTCAGAGTCATAGTCAGAGTCAGAGTCGGAGTCATGAAGTCGGAGTCAGAGTCAGAGTCACAGTGAAGAAGTCGGAGTCAAAGTCATAGTCAGAATCAGAGTCAGAGTCAGAGTCAGAGTCAGAGTCAGAGTCATGAAGTCGGAGTCAGAGTCAGAGTCCAAGTCAGAGTCATAAATACAGAGTCAGAGTCATGAAGTCAGAGTCAGAGTCAGAGTCCAAGTCAGAGTCATAAATACAGAGTCAGAGTCAGAGTCATGAATTTAGAGTCAGAGTCAGAGTCAATATGTCGTAGTCAGGGTCAATACGTCAGAGTCAGAGTCAAAGTCACAGGCGGAGTCATGAAGTCGGAGTCAGAGTCAGAGTCAGAGTCGAGTCAGAGTCAGGGTCACAGTGATGAAGTCAGAGTCAGAGGCAAGGTGAGAGTCAGAGTCATAGTCAGATTCAAAGTCAGAGTCAGCGTCAGAGTCAGAGTCATGAAGTCGGAATCAGAGCGAGAGTCCGATTCAGAGTCATAAATCCAGAGTCAGAGTCAGAGTCATAAATTTAGAGTCAGAGTCAGAGTCAATATGTCGGAGTCAGGGTCAATTCGTCAGAGTCAGAGTCAGAGTCACAGACGGAGTCATGAAGTCGGAGTCAGAGTCAGAGTCAGAGCCCGAGTCAGAGTGAGAGTCAGAGTCAGAGGCAGAGACATAGTCAGAGTCAGAGTCAGAGTCAGATTCATGGATGCAGAGTCAGAGTTGGAGCCATAGTCAGAGTGAGAGTCATTGAGTCAGAGTCAGAGTCAGAGTCAGAGTCAGAGTCAGAGTCGGAGTCAGAGTCAGAGTCAGAGTCAGAGTCAGATTCAAATTCAGAGTCTCAGTCAGAGTCAAGGTCAGAGTCAGAGTCGGAGTCAGAGTCAGAGTCAGCGTCATAGTCAGAGTCAGAGTCGGAGTCAGCGTCAGAGTCAGAGTCAGAGTCAGGGTCAGAGTCAGAGTCAGATTAAGAGTCAGAGTCAGAGTCATGGAGACCGAGTCAGAGTCTAAGTCAGAGTCAGAGTCAGAGTCAGAGTCAGAGTCAGATTCAGAGTCAGAGTCAGAGTCAGAGTCAGAGTCAGAGTTAGAGTCAGAGTCATGAAGTCAGAGTCGGAGCCAGAGCCATGGTCTGAGTCGAAGTCATAAAGTCACAGTCAGAGTCTGAGTCAGAGTCATAGTCAGAGTCAGAGTCACAGTTAGAGTCGGAGTCAGAGTCAGAGTCAGAGTCACAGTCAGGGTCAGAGTTCGAGTCAGCATTAGAGTCAGAGTCACAGTCATGGAGTCAGAGTCACAGTCTGAGTCAGAGTCAGAGTCAGAGTCAAAGTCAGAGTAAGAGTCATAGTCAGAGTCAGAGTCAGAGTCAGAGTCAGAGTCAGAGTCAGATACAGAGTCAGAGTCAGAGTCAGAGTCAGAGTCGGAGTCAGTGTCAGAGTCAGAGTCAGAGTCAGAATCGGAGTCAGCGTCAGAGTCAGAGTCAGAGTCAGGGTGAGAGTCAGAGTCAGATTTAGAGTCAGGTTCAGAGTCATGGAGTCAGAGTTTGAGTCTGAGTCATAGTCAGAGTAAGAGTCAGGGTCAGAGTTAAAGTCAGAGTCATGAAGTCAGATTCGGAGCCAGAGCCATGGTCTGAGTCAGAGTCATGGAGTCAGAGTCAGAGTCTGAGTCAGAATCATAGTCAGAGTCAGAGTCAGAGTCAGAGTCAGAGTCGGAGTCAGAGTCGGAGTCAGAGTCATAGTCAGGGTCAGAGTCAGAGTCAGATTTAAAGTCAGAGTCAGCGTCATGGATTCAGAGTCAGAGTCTGAGTCAGAGTCAGAGTCATAGTCAGATTCAAAGTCAGAGTCAGCGTCAGAGTCAGAGTCAGAGTCATGAAGTCGGAATCAGAGCCAGAGTCCGATTCAGAGTCATAAATCCAGAGTCAGAGTCAGAGTCATAAATTTAGAGTCAGAGTCAGAGTCAATATGTCGGAGTCAGGGTCAATTCGTCAGAGTCAGAGTCAGAGTCACAGACGGAGTCATGAAGTCGGAGTCAGAGTCAGAGTCAGAGCCGGAGTCAGAGTGAGAGTCAGAGTCAGAGGCAGAGACATAGTCAGAGTCAGAGTCAGAGTCAGATTCAGAGTCAGATTCATGGATGCAGAGTCAGAGTTGGAGCCATAGTCAGAGTGAGAGTCATTGAGTCAGAGTCAGAGTCAGAGTCAGAGTCAGAGTCAGAGTCGGAGTCAGAGTCAGAGTCAGAGTTAGAGTCAGAGTCAAATTCAGAGTCTCAGTCAGAGTCAAGGTCAGAGTCAGAGTCGGAGTCAGAGTCAGAGTCAGAGTCAGAGTTGGAGTCAGAGTCAGAGTCAGAGTCACATACAGAGTCGGAGTCAGAGTCAGATTTAGACTCAGAGTCATGAAGTCATAGTCGGAGCCAGAGTCACATACAGAGTCGGAGTCAGAGTCAGATTTAGACTAAGAGTCATGAAGTCAGAGTCGGAGCCAGAGCCATGGTCTGAGTCGAAGTCATGAAGTCACAGTCAGAGTCTGAGTCAGAGTCATAGTCAGAGTTAGAGTCACAGTTAGAGTCGGAGTCAGAGTCAGAGTCAGAGTCACAGTCAGGGTCAGAGTCCGAGTCAGCATTAGAGTCAGAGTCACAGTCATGGAGTCAGAGTCAGAGTCTGAGTCAGAGTCAGAGTCAGAGTCAGAGTCAGAGTAAGAGTCATAGTCAGAGTCAGAGTCAGAGTCAGAGTCAGAGTCAGAGTCAGATACAGAGTCAGAGTCAGAGTCAGAGTCAGAGTCGGAGTCAGAGTCAGAGTCAGAGTCAGAGTCAGAGTCGGAGTCAGCGTCAGAGTCAGAGTCAGAGTCAGGGTGAGAGTCAGAGTCAGATTTAGAGTCAGGTTCAGAGTCATGGAGTCAGAGTTTGAGTCTGAGTCATAGTCAGAGTAAGAGTCAGGGTCAGAGTTAGAGTCAGAGTCATGAAGTCAGATTCGGAGCCAGAGCCATGGTCTGAGTCAGAGTCATGGAGTCAGAGTCAGAGTCTGAGTCAGAATCATAGTCAGAGTCAGAGTCAGAGTCAGAGTCGGAGTCAGAGTCGGAGTCAGAGTCAGAGTCAGGGTCAGAGTCAGAGTCAGATTTAAAGTCAGAGTCAGCGTCATGGATTTAGAGTCAGAGTCTGAGTCAGAGTCAGAGTCAGAGTCAGACTCATAGTCAGAGTCAGCGTCAGAGTCAGAGTCAGAGTCAGAGTCAGAGTCAGATACAGAGTCAGAGTTAGAGTCAGATTCAGAGTCAGAGTCATGGAGACAGAGTCAGAGTCAGAGTCAGAGTCAGAGTCAGAGTTAGAGTCAGAGTCCGAGTCTGACTCAGAGTCAGAGTCAGAGTCAGAATCAGAGTCAGAGTCAGAGTCAGAGTTGGAGTCAGAGTCAGAGTCAGAGTCACATACAGAGTCGGAGTCAGAGTCAGATTTAGACTCAGAGTCATGGAGACAGAGTCAGAGTCAGAGCCATAGTCAGAGTCAGAGTCAAAGTCAGAGTCAGAGTCGAAGTCAGAGTCAGAGTCAGAGTCAGAGTCAGAGTCAGAGTCAGAGTCAGAGTCAGAGTCAGAGTCGGAGTCAGAGTCAGAGTCAGAGTCATGAAGTCAGAGTCAGCGTCAGAGTCGATTCAGAGTCAGGGTCACAGTGAAGAAGTCGGAGTCAAAGTCATAGTCAGAATCAGAGTCAGAGTCAGAGTCAGAGTCAGAGTCAGAGTCATGAAGTCGGAGTCAGAGTCAGAGTCCAAGTCAGAGTCATAAATACAGAGTCAGAGTCGGAGTCATAAATTCAGAGTCAGAGTCAGAGTCAATATGTCGGAGTCAGGGTCAATACGTCAGAGTCAGAGTCAAAGTCACAGGCGGAGTCATGAAGTCGGAGTCAGAGTCAGAGTCAGAGTCGAGTCAGAGTCAGGGTCACAGTGATGAAGTCAGAGTCAGAGTCATGGTAAGAGTCAGAGTCATAGTCAGATTCAAAGTCAGAGTCAGCGTCAGAGTCAGAGTCATGAAGTCGGAATCAGAGCCAGAGTCCGATTCAGAGTCATAAATCCAGAGTCAGAGTCAAAGTCATAAATTTAGAGTCGGAGTCAGAGTCAATATGTCGGAGTCAGGGTCAATTCGTCAGAGTCAGAGTCAGAGTCACAGACGGAGTCATGAAGTCGGAGTCAGAGTCAGAGTCAGAGCCGGAGTCAGAGTGAGAGTCAGAGTCAGAGGCAGAGACATAGTCAGAGTCAGAGTCAGAGTCAGATTCAGAGTCAGAGTCATGTATGCAGAGTCAGAGTTGGAGCCACAGTCAGAGTGAGAGTCATTGAGTCAGAGTCAGAGTCAGTGTCAGAGTCAGAGTCAGAGTCGCAGTCAGAGTCAGAGTCAGAGTCAGAGTCAGAGTCAAATTCAGAGTCTCAGTCAGAGTCAAGGTCAGAGTCAGAGTCGGAGTCACAGTCAGAGTCAGCGTCATAGTCAGAGTCAGAGTCGGAGTCAGCGTCAGAGTCAGAGTCAGAGTCAGGGTCAGAGTCAGAGTCAGATTAAGAGTCAGAGTCAGATTCAGAGTCAGAGTCATGGAGACAGAGTCAGAGTCAGAGCGATAGTCAGAGTCAGAGTTAGAGTCAGAGACCGAGTCTGACTCAGAGTCAGAGTCAGAGTCAGAATCAGAGTCAGAGTCAGAGTCAGAGTTGGAGTCAGAGTCAGAGTCAGAGTCACATACAGAGTCGGAGTCAGAGTCAGATTTAGACTCAGAGTCATGGAGACAGAGTCAGATTCAGAGCCATAGTCAGAGTCAGAGTCAAAGTCAGAGTCAGAGTCGAAGTCAGAGTCAGAGTCAGAGTCAGAGTCACAGTCACAGTCAGAGTCAAAGTCAGAGTCAGAGTCAGAGTCAGAGTCAGAGTCATGAAGTCAGAGTCAGCGTCAGAGTCGATTCAGAGTCAGGGTCACAGTGAAGAAGTCGGAGTCGAAGTCATAGTCAGAATCAGAGTCAGAGTCAGAGTCAGAGTCAGAGTCAGAGTCATGAAGTCGGAGTCAGAGTCAGAGTCCAAGTCAGAGTCATAAATACAGAGTCAGAGTCATGAAGTCGGAGTCAGAGTCAGAGTCCAAGTCAGAGTCATAAATACAGAGTCAGAGTCAGAGTCATAAATTCAGAGTCAGAGTCAGAGTCAATATGTCGGAGTCAGGGTCAATACGTCAGAGTCAGAGTCAAAGTCACAGGCGGAGTCATGAAGTCGGAGTCAGAGTCAGAGTCAGAGTCGAGTCAGAGTCAGGGTCACAGTGATGAAGTCAGAGTCAGAGGCAAGGTGAGAGTCAGAGTCATAGTCAGATTCAAAGTCAGAGTCAGCGTCAGAGTCAGAGTCATGAAGTCGGAATCAGAGCCAGAGTCCGATTCAGAGTCATAAATCCAGAGTCAGAGTCAGAGTCGTAAATTTAGAGTCAGAGTCAGTGTCAATATGTCGGAGTCAGGGTCAATTCGTCAGAGTCAGAGACAGAGTCAGAGTCAGAGTCAGAGTCAGAGTCAGAGTCAGAGTCAGAGTCAGAGTCAGAGTCATGAAGTCAGAGTCAGCGTCAGAGTCGATTCAGAGTCAGGGTCACAGTGAAGAAGTCGGAGTCAAAGTCATAGTCAGAATCAGAGTCAGAGTCAGAGTCAGAGTCAGAGTCAGAGTCATGAAGTCGGAGTCAGAGTCAGAGTCCAAGTCAGAGTCATAAATACAGAGTCAGAGTCATGAAGTCGGAGTCAGAGTCAGAGTCCAAGTCAGAGTCATAAATACAGAGTCAGAGTCAGAGTCATAAATTCAGAGTCAGAGTCAGAGTCAATATGTCGGAGTCAGGGTCAATACGTCAGAGTCAGAGTTAAAGTCACAGGCGGAGTCATGAAGTCGGAGTCAGAGTCAGAGTCAGAGTCGAGTCAGAGTCAGGGTCACAGTGATGAAGTCAGAGTCAGAGGCAAGGTGAGAGTCAGAGTCATAGTCAGATTCAAAGTCAGAGTCAGCGTCAGAGTCAGAGTCATGAAGTCGGAATCAGAGCCAGAGTCCGATTCAGAGTCATAAATACAGAGTCAGAGTCAGAGTCATAAATTTAGAGTCAGAGTCAGAGTCAATATGTCGGATTCAGGGTCAATTCGTCAGAGTCAGAGTCAGAGTCACAGACGGAGTCATGAAGTCGGAGTCAGAGTCAGAGTCAGAGCCGGAGTCAGAGTGAGAGTCAGAGTCAGAGGCAGAGACATAGTCAGAGTCAGAGTCAGAGTCAGATTCAGAGTCAGATTCATGGATGCAGAGTCAGAGTTGGAGCCATAGTCAGAGTGAGAGTCATTGAGTCAGAGTCAGAGTCAGAGTCAGAGTCAGAGTCAGAGTCGGAGTCAGAGTCAGAGTCAGAATCAGAGTCAGAGTCAAATTCAGAGTCTCAGTCAGAGTCAAGGTCAGAGTCAGAGTCGGAGTCAGAGTCAGAGTCAGCGTCATAGTCAGAGTCAGAGTCGGAGTCAGCGTCAGAGTCAGAGTCAGAGTCAGGGTCAGAGTCAGAGTCAGATTAAGAGTCAGAGTCAGAGTCATGGAGACCGAGTCAGAGTCTAAGTCAGAGTCAGAGTCAGAGTCAGAGTCAGAGTCAGATTCAGAGTCAGAGTCAGAGTCAGAGTCAGAGTCATGAAGTCAGATTCGGAGCCAGAGCCATGGTCTGAGTCAGAGTCAGAGTCGGAGTCAGAATGATAGTCAGAGTCAGAGTCAGAGTCAGAGACAGAGCCATAGTCAGAGTCAGGTCGTGGAGTCAGAATCAGAGTCTTAGTCAGAGTCAGAGTCAGAGTCAGAGTCGGAGTCAGAGTCAGAGTCAGAGTCAGAGTCAGAGTCAGAGTCAGAGTCAGAGTCAGAGTCAGGGTCAGAGTCAGAGTCAGATTTAAAGTCAGAGTCAGCGTCATGGATTCAGAGTCAGAGTCTGAGTCAGAGTCAGAGTCAGAGTCAGAGTCATAGACAGAGTCAGAGTCAGAGTCAGAGTCAGAGTCAGAGTCGGAGTCAGAGTCGGAGTCAGAGTCAGAGTCAGCGTCAGAGTCAGAGTCAGATTTAAAGTCAGAGTCAGCGTCATGGATTCAGAGTCAGAGTCTGAGTCAGAGTCAGAGTCAGAGTCAGACTCATAGTCAAAGTCAGCGTCAGAGTCAGAGTCAGAGTCAGAGTCAGAGTCAGATACAGAGTCAGAGTCAGAGTCAGAGTCAGAGTCAGAGTCAGAGTCAGAGTCAGAGTCAGAGTTAGAATCAGAGTCCGAGTCTGACTCAGAGTCAGAGTCAGATACAGAGTCAGAGTCAGAGTCAGAGTCAGAGTCGGAGTCATAGTCAGAGTCAGAGTCAGAGTCAGAGTTAGAGTCAGAGTCAGAGTCTGAGTCAGAGTCAGAGTCAGAGTCAGAGTCAGAGTCAGAGTCGGATACAGAGTCAGTGTCAGAGTCAGAGTCAGAGTCAGATACAGAGTCAGAGTCATGGAGACAGAGTCAGAGTCAGAGCGATAGTCACAGTCAGAGTTAGAGTCAGAGTCCGAGTCTGACTCAGAGTCAGAGTCAGAGTCAGAGTCAGAGTCGACGTCAGAGTCAGAGTCAGAGACAGAGTCAGATTTAGAGTCAGAGTCAGAGTCAGAGTCAGAGTCAGAGTCAAAGTCAGAGTCTCAGTCTCAGTCAAAGTAAGAATCTCATTCAGAGTCAGATTTAGAGTCAGATTCAGAGTCATGGAGTCAGAGTTTGAGTCTGAGTCATAGTCAGAGTAAGAGTCAGAGTCATAGTCAGAGTCAGAGTCAGAGTCAGAGTTAGAGTCAGAGTCAGAATCAGAGTCTTAGTCAGAGTCAGAGTCAGAGTCAGAGTCGGAGTCAGAACCAGAGTCAGAGTCAAAGTCAGAGTCAGAGTCAGAGTCAGAGTCAGAGTCAGAGTCAGGGTCAGAGTCAGAGTCAGATTTAAAGTCAGAGTCAGCGTCATGGATTCAGAGTCAGAGTCTGAGTCAGAGTCAGAGTCAGAGTCAGAGTCATAGTCAGAGTCAGAGTCAGAGTCAGAGTCAGCGTCAGAATCGGAGTCAGAGTCGGAGTCAGAGTCAGAGTCAGGGTCAGAGTCAGAGTCAGATTTAAAGTCACAGTCAGCGTCATGGATTCAGAGTCAGAGTCTGATTCAGAGTCAGAGTCAGAGTCAGACTCATAGTCAGAGTCAGCGTCAGAGTCAGAGTCAGAGTCAGAGTCAGAGTCAGAGTCAGATACAGAGTCAGAGTCAGAGTCAGTTTCAGAGTCAGAGTCAGAGTCATAGTCAGAGTCAGAGTCAGAGTCGGAGTCAGAGTTAGAGTCAGAGTCCGAGTCTGACTCAGAGTCAGAGTCAGATACAGAGTCAGAGTCAGAGTCAGAGTCAGAGTCAGAGTCAGAGTCAGAGTTAGAGTCAGAGTCAGAGTCTGAGTCAGAGTCAGAGTCAGAGTCAGAGTCAGAGTCAGAGTCAGAGTCGGATACAGAGTCAGTGTCAGAGTCAGAGTCAGAGTCAGATACAGAGTCAGAGTCAGAGTCAGATTCAGAGTCAGAGTCAGAGTCAAAGTCAGAGTCTCAGTCTCAGTCGTAGTCAGAGTCTCAGTCAGAGTCAAAGTCAGAGTCAGAGTCAGAGTCGGAGTCAGCGTCAGAGTCAGAGTCAGAGTCAGAGTCATAGTCGGAGTCAGAGTCAGAGTCAGAGTCAGAGTCAGAGTCAGAGTCAAAGTAAGAGTTAGAGTCAGAGTCAGAATCGAAGTCAGAGTCGGAGTCAGAGTCAGAGTCAGAGTCGGAGTCAGAGTCGGAGTCAGAGTCAGAGTCAGGGTCAGAGTCAGAGTCAGAGTCGGAGTCAGAGTCAGAGTCAGAGTCGGAGTCAGAGTCGGAGTCAGAGTCAGAGTCAGGGTCAGAGTCAGAGTCAGATTTAAAGTCAGCGTCAGCGTCATAGATTCAGAGTCAGAGTCAGAGTCAGAGTCAGAGTCGGAGTCAGCGTCGGAGTCAGAGTCAGAGTCAGAGTCAGAGTCAGAGTCAGAGTCAGAGTAAGAGTCATAGTCAGAGTCAGAGTCAGAGTCAGAGTCAGAGTCAGAGTCAGATACAGAGTCAGAGTCAGAGTCAGAGTCAGAGTCAGATTCAGAGTCAGCGTCATGGATACAGAGTCAGAGTCAGAGCGATAGTCACAGTCAGAGTTAGAGTCAGAGTCCGAGTCTGACTCAGAGTCAGAGTCAGAGTCAGAGTCAGAGTCGACGTCAGAGTCAGAGTCAGAGACAGAGTCAGATTTAGAGTCAGAGTCAGAGTCAGAGTCAGAGTCAGAGTCAAAGTCAGAGTCTCAGTCTCAGTCAAAGTAAGAATCTCATTCAGAGTCAGATTTAGAGTCAGATTCAGAGTCATGGAGTCAGAGTTTGAGTCTGAGTCATAGTCAGAGTAAGAGTCAGAGTCATAGTCAGAGTCAGAGTCAGAGTCAGAGTTAGAGTCAGAGTCAGAATCAGAGTCTTAGTCAGAGTCAGAGTCAGAGTCAGAGTCGGAGTCAGAACCAGAGTCAGAGTCAAAGTCAGAGTCAGAGTCAGAGTCAGAGTCAGAGTCAGAGTCAGGGTCAGAGTCAGAGTCAGATTTAAAGTCAGAGTCAGCGTCATGGATTCAGAGTCAGAGTCTGAGTCAGAGTCAGAGTCAGAGTCAGAGTCATAGTCAGAGTCAGAGTCAGAGTCAGAGTCAGCGTCAGAATCGGAGTCAGAGTCGGAGTCAGAGTCAGAGTCAGGGTCAGAGTCAGAGTCAGATTTAAAGTCACAGTCAGCGTCATGGATTCAGAGTCAGAGTCTGATTCAGAGTCAGAGTCAGAGTCAGACTCATAGTCAGAGTCAGCGTCAGAGTCAGAGTCAGAGTCAGAGTCAGAGTCAGAGTCAGATACAGAGTCAGAGTCAGAGTCAGTTTCAGAGTCAGAGTCAGAGTCATAGTCAGAGTCAGAGTCAGAGTCAGAGTCAGAGTCAGAGTCAGAGTCGGAGTCAGAGTTAGAGTCAGAGTCCGAGTCTGACTCAGAGTCAGAGTCAGATACAGAGTCAGAGTCAGAGTCAGAGTCAGAGTCGGAGTCATAGTCAGAGTCAGAGTCAGAGTCAGAGTTAGAGTCAGAGTCAGAGTCTGAGTCAGAGTCAGAGTCAGAGTCAGAGTCAGAGTCAGAGTCAGAGTCGGATACAGAGTCAGTGTCAGAGTCAGAGTCAGAGTCAGATACAGAGTCAGAGTCAGAGTCAGATTCAGAGTCAGAGTCAGAGTCAAAGTCAGAGTCTCAGTCTCAGTCGTAGTCAGAGTCTCAGTCAGAGTCAAAGTCAGAGTCAGAGTCAGAGTCGGAGTCAGCGTCAGAGTCAGAGTCAGAGTCAGAGTCATAGTCGGAGTCAGAGTCAGAGTCAGAGTCAGAGTCAGAGTCAGAGTCAAAGTAAGAGTTAGAGTCAGAGTCAGAATCGAAGTCAGAGTCGGAGTCAGAGTCAGAGTCAGAGTCGGAGTCAGAGTCGGAGTCAGAGTCAGAGTCAGGGTCAGAGTCAGAGTCAGAGTCAGATACAGAGTCAGAGTCAGAGTCAGAGTCAGAGTCGGAGTCGGAGTCATAGTCAGAGTCAGAGTCAGAGTAAGAGTCATAGTCAGAGTCAGAGTCAGAGTCAGAGTCAGAGTCAGAGTCAGATACAGAGTCAGAGTCAGAGTCAGAGTCAGAGTCGGAGTCGGAGTCATAGTCAGAGTCAGAGTCAGAGTCAGAGTTAGAGTCAGAGTCAGAGTCGGAGTCAGAGTCAGAGTCAGAGTCAGAGTCAGAGTCGGAGTCAGCGTCAGAGTCAGAGTCAGAGTAAGGGTGAGAGTCAGAGTCAGATTTAGAGTCAGATTCAGAGTCATCGAGTCAGAGTTTGAGTCTGAGTCATGGCCAGAGTAAAAGTCAGAGTCAGAGGTAGAGTCAGAGTCATGAAGTCAGATTCGGAGCCAGAGCCATGGTCTGAGTCAGAGTCATGGAGTCAGAGTCAGAGTCTGAGTCAGAATCATAGTCAGAGTCAGAGTCAGAGTCAGAGTCGGAGTCAGAATGATAGTCAGAGTCAGAGTCAGAGTCAGAGCCAGAGGCATAGTCAGAAAAATTCAGGAAAATTCAGGTATATGCTTTGTTTGTGAAAAAGGTAGTTATGTCATTGACAATTGGGTCATTCCATGTTAAACAGTGCGTCCTACCACGCCTGTGTCACCGAATCGACTGATTTTTTTACAATTTTTTCCCATAATATGTTAGATATCTATCAAATATTTGATTGTTTTCAATTAGAAGAGTAGGAAATTTGTAAGCGAAAATATCGGCG
This sequence comes from Tenthredo distinguenda, assembly GCA_947538915.1. Taxonomy (NCBI): domain Eukaryota; kingdom Metazoa; phylum Arthropoda; class Insecta; order Hymenoptera; family Tenthredinidae; genus Tenthredo; species Tenthredo distinguenda. The sequence goes on along the minus strand of CANNYR010000054.1, from coordinate 34,509 downwards.
AGTAAACCACAAAAATGTTTGTTCTCTGCGCCAACGGCAAAACGATTGAAAGTAACTTTTCCACCGTGTATCTTATACAAAATAGTCCGAAGAATCCGAATTTGTCGTTCAAAATTTGCCTTTTTTTCCTCGTATCCTGAAAAAATGACTAACAAATGTATATTTCATCAATATAAGGTTTACTCAAAAAGAAGATGTTCGAAGAATCATTGAAAATACATTTTTGATCGCAAATTTCTCATTATTTACGTGGTGTATGCGGTATTTCTGGAATCAGCTTCCAAAATATTTTATTCGTGATCATCCTTATGGTTGGGTAGAGATATTGTATGGTTTGTCGTACCTGCCATATGGTTTATTTTATTTTTCTTCAATCGAGACGACATCGTTTCAGGCTGTTTGCAACTATAAATACGGGGTGAGTTTTCTCCGGGGTCTAATCTGGGAGGAGCTTCAACGTGCTGGAGCTCCGCCTTCTTCTATTCAAAATCGTTCGCATCAGAACAATAGTGTGTGATTATCAAGCAGATACCCTTATCTCCAAATTTGTTTACATCCACACGTATAGCACACCTCAGCACTTTAGCACGTTGAAGCTCCTCCCAGATCAGACCCCGGAGAAAATTCACCCTGTATAAGATCCAGTCGTACAAAGTATCTCTCTGAAATTTTGTCTCTCATGTCAGTATGTAATATAAACTTCAAATCAAATCGATAGTTGATACACGGGTTTACACGGAAACCTCCATTTCAGGAGCAAAATCCAGAAATGCCACATACACCACGTTGTAGCACTTGAAATTTTCGATCGCAAACCTATGTTTAATAATTTTTTCAGATATCTCCTTTTTCCGTAGAAGCTCCGATCAGATACACTTCTGTTGGCTATTTTTTAGTACACGGGAGCGATAAACCAAATTTTGAACCACAAAATCGGACTTCGTGGACAACTTTACATAGCAAACGTGCTGAAGAAGTTACTTTTAATCATTTTCATCCTCGGCGCAGAGAAAGACGCATTATTGCGGGTCACACGCCGTTATTGTTGCTAAAACAGTTAAAAATTATTCTCTGCCAAAAATCGAAGCAAATCTAAGATTTAATAGATATCTCATATATTATGAGAAAGAGTTAAACAAATCAGCTTATTTGGAGACATAGGCGTGGAACGTCTGCCCTGTTTGATATGGAATGAACAAATTGAAAGTATGAACAAGCATATCAAAAGGTATAGATTCCTACTTCAAAAATTGAGTTACCTTTTTTAGTCACTTGAAGAAACGAACAAATGTTTGATTTCTCACTTTCCGTGCAGTTTTCTCCCTACATGGAATTTGTCTTGGCATATATAGGGTATTCAGGTATTCCAGCCCAGCTCCACCACCCTTTAGATCAATCACCTTCAAATTTACTTGAAACATTTCTCGTAAAACTTTACTCCTAGCCTAAATAGGAACCTGTATTTTTTGCAGAATCTTTCAGCCTCCAGATTCGAAGATTCCGAAAGTCAAAATCCAATTTTTCATCAATTCCATCTTGAATTTCGACAGTCGTATCAACAAAAACAAGGTGGCCAATCGATTCGTCTTGATTAAAGCTTTTTAAATAAAACTATTTCAGAATTTGGCGATCACGTCTTAGCTGCCGGGAATTGATTTGAAAGAAAAGAACTGATGTTTCAATCATTTAGGCCACTTTTTCAAAGTAATTTTTTTCTAATTCTGTAAAGAGAGCTAGAACATTCAAGTTCTCAAACAAGCAAGATGTAGACCTCTAGAATGGTCTAGACGTTATAATATTTTAGCGCGTGAAAACGGTATAATATCATTAGAAAATTTTGGTGGTAGTGGTCTATCGGTTGTTCCATGTTTTTTCAGATCATGGAAGTTGACATACAGCTTTTTGAATGAGAAGCAAAGTCAATTCCAATTCTTCAAAAATGAAGGTATCGAAAACTATACCATTTTGGCAGAGTAATGAAATTATAACTTCTTAACATTAGAGTTGCCATCTTGGTTGAGTGCTCAAAAGTTTTGGGTTTCTTTAAACCATTTTAGAGAAAAAAAATGGAAAAAATTGAAAGGTCCAAATGATAGATCGGTTTATCTCATCCAAAACGAGTTCCAAGAGCCAAAACGTCATCGACAGATTCTGGAATATCTTTTTTCGAACAGCTTGAATGGAGACGAATTGATCGACTGCCTTGTTCTTGTTGATACGACTTTCCAAATTCAAGAAAGCATTGATAAAAAATTCTTGTAATTCGTGAATAGCCAAATTTTGACTCTTGGGTCAATCCGAATCGGGGGACCGTGAAGTTTTGCAAGAATAAGGTTTTGATGTGGGCTAGGAGTGAAGCACAAAAAGGTTTCAGTGAAATTTAAAGAGGTCAGGTCTGGAGGGTGGTCAAACTGAGCTGGAATACGCCATCTATACTCTTCGAATCCTGTGCAAATTTATCGAAATATTGACAAATCCGGTTGCGAGAAATGAATTTCAAATTTTCAAGCTTTCAAGATTTTTCTAACTCGATTATTATAACAAATTATGATCTTATGTTGAGGCAAAAATTTCACTTTTAACTGTGATTGTCATACTATAGGACAAGCTAGTTTGCTGAGCTTTCAAATCTCGACAATGATGAACAATCTACAAATGAGGTAGTCTTGTGAAGCTGCAGTTATTATTTTTACTCACATTAGAAAGAAACCTCATGGGACACAAATTAAAGTAAGATATTTAATTTCCGGTCTAATAAATTATCACGTGGTGCGATCGCCAAATTCCTTCTAAGAATGCAGTTTACACTGTATGGTGATTATTATTTGTTGTTTGGTTAAAAAAAAAAAAAAAATTTTTTTTTTTTCAAAACCGGTTTAAAAGTTTCATTCGGGTATAAAAATATGCCTGTTAAAATTTGAGCTCTTAATATTAATATTAAGAGGTGGCGCATCGCAAATTTCTATTTCCCATTTAAATAACATAGCAAATCTTTTTTTTTTTGGCATTTTATACCTCAGTAATGCCATAGTGTACAGACAAGCCCACGACATATTTTTATAGAGAATTGAATGCTCTACAAAAAAGGTCTCTTATAATTTTTTGATAACTTAACTCTTTTGAATACTTACCCAATTTATTATTACATTCTTGGTACTCTAGGTGAGTATTAAACAAAGTTGAGTTATCCAAAAATTATAAGAGAGCTTTTTTGTAGAGCATTCAATTCTCTATAAAAATATGTCATGGGCTTGTCTGTACAATATGCCATTACCGAGGTATAAGATTCCAAACAAAAAAAAAAACCATTTGCTACGTTATTTAAATGGGAAATAGAAATTTGCGATACGCCATCTCTTAATATTAATATTAAGAGCTCGAATGTTAACAGGCATATTTTTATACCCAAATGAAACTTTTGAACTCGTGTGGAAGAAAAAAAAAATTTATTTTTTTTTGTTGGAAATACGAAGTATTTAAACCCCGCGCCTCACATAAACAAATCCTGGCATCACTAGAGCTGGCCTTCGACCGGATCAACTTTGCTGGCTAAGTCGACCAGTATGTTGATAATCGCTTCACGCGAACGGTCGTCTTTTCTTTTAAACTCTGGCCGATATTTGTATACCTGATAATAATATAACCTAATAAATTGATAGTAACATTATAATGTCAGCTATTTAATGTGCCTAACCCTTACCCTTTCAACAGGTTATGGGCCCAGGTTCGCGAATCGGTATCGGTAAAACACGCAAGTGAAAAACTTGTGACAGAGTGATCGCGTGATAAGCGAACCGGCGGGAAAACCGCTATAAGAGAACAGTTGAGCTGAAACACAAGAAGTGTGTGCGTGGAGTAAGTGTTTTTCAGAGAGGTTATTTTCTTTTTTTTTCGTGAAAGAAATCGAAGTGAGGATGTCAAATACGTCAATACGGATAGACCCGCTAACGGCGGACAATTATGATACGTGGAAAATTCATATGAGAGCGATACTCATAAAAAACGATTTGTGGGGATACGTCAACGGCACAGACGTAAAGCCGGTAAGTGATGGCACATTGATTGCACAGTGGGTGAAAAACGACAATAAAGCGCAAGCAGACATCATATTAGCAATAAGCGCGCCTGAAGTGAGGGCTGTTGACGGCATGGAAACATCCGCAGAGATATGGCGAAAGCTCGAGTCGTTATACCAATCAAGTGGACCGGCACGCAAGGCATCGTTGCTGAAGAAGCTGGTGCTAACTCGCATGCAGGAGAGTGACGACTTGAGGAAGCATATGACAGATTTTTTTGACGCTGTGAAAAAACTAAAAGAGATTGGGCTGATAGTAATTGACGAGTTACTGTCAATTCTGCTGCTATACAGCCTACCAGAGTCATATGATACATTCCGAATTGCGGTTGAGTCGCGGGATGATTTACCCAACCCGGAAATTTTAAAAGTGAAGATCGTTGAGGAATACGAGGCGCGCAAGTCGAGAGAAACCAACACCGGCCAAGGTGCCATGTATGTGAAGAACAATAGACACCAACACACACGGGCTCCACAAAGTGAGAAGGTCGAGAGGTCTGAGGGACCAAGAAGTAAACCCGAGTGTTTTCGTTGTGGTGGTGTTGGCCATATTGCGCGATACTGTCGATCAAGGTATCCGTCAAAATCAAAACAAAGTGCGCGACAAGTTGAGGACAGAGATAGTAGATCGGTGTGCTCTTCGCGAGCGCCCGAAGAAGATGTAATGTTTAGTACTACTGAAGAAGTTATGTACAGCCGCGGAAGCGGTACCGAGTGGTGCATCGACAGCGGATCCACCGGGCATATGTGTAACGTGAAAGACATTTTTACGAACTTTATGCCGCTTGATACCGAATTAAATTTGGCAAACAGTGAGAGTACCAGGATCACTGGAACGGGAAGTGTACGCCTACCAGTAAACACGGGAGACCGCGAAAGAGTCATAAACATCGAAAAGGTATTTTACGTATCGGATTTGCGTACGAACTTGTTGTCGGTGTCAAAGATGACAGATCGGGGTTTCGAAGTGCGGTTTCGGAAGAGAGACGCGACCGTTATTGATAAACACAACAATGTGTTAATCCGCGCGGACCGGGTAGGAAACTTATATTACGTGAGAAAGAGCAAAGACTCCGTGAATATAGTGGAAAATAAAAACAAAAGTGAGATAGACATGTGGCATGAAAAGTTGGGACATTTAAATGAACACGATTTAAAAGAAATGGCCAGAAATGGGAGTGTACATGGACTCAGTTTCAAAAGTGACGCAAAATTGTCGGAGTGCGAAGTGTGCATCCGTGAAAAACTAACACGTTCTCCATTCCCGAAAAGCGATGTAGAACGTACAGAAGACCTGCTTGAAATAATTCACACCGACGTGTGTGGCCCAATGAGGTACGCATCTCACAAAGGGTACAGATTTTTTGTAACATTCATCGACGATAAATCGCGTTGGTGCGAAGTGTATTTCGTGAAACATAAATCTGAAGTCTTGGACGTTTTTAAGAAATTCAAAGCAGAAGTTGAGAAATTCACGGGTAAGCAAATAAAAGCACTCCAGTCGGACAATGGAAGAGAATATTGCAATGGCGAGTTCGACCACTTCCTCAAAATTCACGGGATCCAAAGGCGTTTAACGGTGCCCTATACACCGCAACAGAACGGCGTGGCTGAGAGGAAGAATAGAACATTATTAGAGATGGCTCGATGCATGATGCGTCAGTCAGGCGTTCCTCCAGCATTTTGGGCCGAAGCGATCAACACTGCGTGTTACGTGCGAAATCGGTGCCCAACGTCCGCATTGAAAGGGCAAATACCATTCAAAAGGTGGAAGGGGAAAGCCCCCACCGTACTTTACATGCAAGTGTTTGGATCGAAAGTCTATGCATTAGACAAAAGCACAAACAAGGGGAAATTTGACTCACGTTCGGAACAGTGCATCTTCATGGGTTACTATTTCTATTCACCGAAAAACAAGAAAATCATTGTGACTCGGGACGTAAAATTCTTGGAGGGATCTGCGTTTGGAAACGAATACCAAGAAATACACGACAGCGTAGAAGATGATAGCCAAATATCAGTCGAAATCACTGATCGAGAGAGCTCCGAGGATCACCATAAGACACCAAAAGAAATCCAGGCCGAACCTGAACGTCCAAATAAGCGAAAGGCCCCAGTTACATGGGAATCGCTGCTTCAAACTTCCAAACGTGGGAGAGGGCGTCCGAGAATCGTGCGCACTGGGTCGGTTGGAAGACCACGAAAAACTTATCAACCAGCCAGCATCGAAGTCGAGGACGGCGAGAGTAGCAGCGACGAAGGGGAAGTTTTTATACGGTGAACTACCTAAGCCAGTTCAATAATAGCTACAACGCTGAACATTGGAAAGCTGCAAAAAGAGTGCTACGTTACTTAAAAGGCACTCTAGAGTACGGGCTTGTGTATAAGAAGACGGGACTACCGTTGTTCGGTGTAGTTGACGCAGATTGGGGTGCGAATACCCTAGATCGCCGATCATATTCCGGGTACGCGTTCGTCCTAGCCGGTGCTGCGATATGTTGGGAGGCCCGTAAGCAGCGAACTGTGGCCCTCTCAAGCACAGAAGCTGAGTACATGGCCTCATCAGAGGCAACCAAGGAAGCCATGTATCTGCAAGGTATCTTGGAAAACGTAAACATGTCGAGTAACTGCGTAACGCTGTTCAGCGACAATCTAGGCGCTCAGGCGCTGGCAGAAAGCAACGCCTATCATTCGCGAACCAAGCACATCGACGTGCGACACCATTTTGTCCGAGACGTCGTCGAAAAAGGGCGAGTCTACCTACAATACTTGTCCACGGAGGAGATGCCAGCGGACGTATTAACCAAAGGACTCAGTGGACCAAAACATCGGGAATGCCTCATCAATATAGGCATGATTAACGTTCATGATTAGTGAGGCTTGAGCTCATGACTTCGAGGAGGGGTGTTGGAAATACGAAGTATTTAAACCCCGCGCCTCACATAAACAAATCCTGGCATCACTAGAGCTGGCCTTCGACCGGATCAACTTTGCTGGCTAAGTCGACCAGTATGTTGATAATCGCTTCACGCGAACGGTCGTCTTTTCTTTTAAACTCTGGCCGATATTTGTATACCTGATAATAATATAACCTAATAAATTGATAGTAACATTATAATGTCAGCTATTTAATGTGCCTAACCCTTACCCTTTCAACATTTTTACCCACCCTAATATACATATACTGTAACGGATCGGGTGATCTAAGCCCGAGACAATACGTCACAACGCGCACCATCAACCGCGCACAACAAGTGACGTCAATCGGTGACTATATAAGCGCAGCGCTAACATGGCTAATCAGCAGTGCTAGGCAAAGCGCCACGCTGACTCAATAACTTCTCTCCGATACTAGGCAAAGTAACCAGATCGTTCTATTAATTAGAGCAGTGTTAGGCAAAGCGCCACGCTGACTCACACTCTTATTTTCCGAGGCCGTACAGGCAAAGCGCCACGGTACTCTATAGATTCTCTTTTTGCATACGGAAACGGCCATAGCGGCGTTTTACGTCTTCGAGTCAATTAATTTCTTTGTTTTCTTTTCATCATTATAATTTAATCTTTACTTAATTTATATCCAATCTCACAATTACAATAGAATTTAATTTATAAACGACTGTAGAATCATTGCTTAGCTAAATCTACGAATTTCGACTAAATTTATGTAATTTAATTTTATAACACATTTTCGGTTGCAACCATTTCACCTATTATGAATTTATTTGATTAATTAAAATTTATGTTAATCGGGACGGTTTTCTTTTCTTCAAAACCTTTTTCTCAGTAGGCGGAACTGACCTGACTAACATCTTTTATTTTAATTAGCTAATATACAGCTTCGGTGACGACTGCACTGCACAGATCAGATACTCGCTTCGGTGCGCTTTGCGCATCCAAGTCGAGATACTGTCTCGGCAAGTGCGTCGAATCCCAAGTCTGATACAGCCTCGGTGCTGCTTGCAGCATCCAGGTCTGAGGGAGGCAGCTACGGTATGATTCGCTCCACCCTCGTCTGTATCAGGGACTAACAAATTGATTACCTCTACCAAGGAGCCCTAGCAATTAATCTAGAGTAAAGACACTCACAAGTAACTAGCCTTACGCGACACCTTCTGTGTCGCGTACAGCACCCAAAAAGTTACAATACATCAACTTATACTTCAGATGCCACGTTCTTCAATAGTAACAGTGAACGAAGCAGTTGCTGCTTTGAAAAAATATGCTGATTACTTCACTGAACCTGAATTACCGAAGTATACTTCTGAAATATGGACTAATATCAGTAAGGAATTGAAGGAGAAATGGAACCCGCATTCAATTTACATCAATGTTCGTGAAGATCGAAGAAAAATCTTAACATTGATGAGGAAAGAGCTAGGCATTTACTTACCAGACAAAAATAATAACAGTGCCAACTACAGCTTTACTGACACTTCCGCCGAAAAGTCCGCCTTAGATATTACGAAGGATATCATTGATAATGATCCAGATTTCACGAAAAAACCTGATTTCCTCCTTGTAATAAAAACTGATATATGGAGAACTATTAAACCTAAAATTCCAGTTGAATACAAAGATAGAAAATATTTGATTTTGGAACCGAAAGTATGGACTCACACGATTTTTCATCAATTTTGGAAACAGTACCGACTCCCTTGTGCCTATAATTTTAAGCGTGCCAAAGTGCATCCATCTCCAGAGAGTGAACATTATATAATAATTCATGGTAAATGCACAAGTAAACAGTGTTCCAATAAATTCATTGGCTACGTAGAAAAGGAACCAGACGAAAATGTGGACGTCATCATTGAAATACTGTAACTTTTTTGGGGTTGCTCGGATCGCGGCACTGAAGGTGATGCGATCCGGTAGTTACTTGTAAGTTCTTTGTCTTGAAATTTTAATCAGGACTTCCCGAAATAGGTATATGTTAGACCCTAATACAGACTAGGGCGGAGCGAATCTCGCCGTAGCTGCCTCCCTCAGACCTGGATGCGGTAATCCGCACCAAGGCTGTATCAGACTTGGATCGGCGTTATCTCACCAAGACAGTACCCTGACTTGGATGCAGCTAGTGCACCAAAGCAGGCATCTGATCCGGGCAGCGTTTGCCTGACCGAAGCTGTATGTTAGCTATGGATTGATTAGTAGAATGGAGGAAAGAAGAATGTTCAGAAATGGATTTTAGCAATTCAATTAAATGATAGTTTAATCTGTGAGATTTATGAGAAAAATAATATAACAGAAAATATTACAAAAGAAAAATTATCCTAAGGAATTAAATTATAAGAATAACCTATGTTTAGTGCGCGTTCTGAGTTTTCGGCTAAGCCACGATATTACCGTTAAGAATGTTTATAGCAAATAGACAAGATGTTAAATGATTGAAAATGAAATTGAAATTGAATAATTTGACTCTAGACGTAAGTTCCTGCTGTAGGTAACTCCGTTTCGCAAAGTGATTCTAATAAGGCACCTGGGCTCTATGCCTGTCAGGTCCTGGCTAAGTGGTGAGTAGTGAGTCGCACCGGTGCTATACCTGGAATGCGCTGCTCTGCCGAGCAGCACCGCTCATTTTATAGCGCTTTGTGACGTCAGTTGTTATGCGTGAAGGGGGATGCGCGGTTGTCTCATGTATTCGTATCAGGCATATCGCCTGATACATACCCGTGACACCTCGACCGATGCTCATGAAATTGTTAAGCGCCCATTGGCCGGTATACAGAGATGTCAAGTGTCAAAAGAAATAGTAGCTGAAGGCTGTTCGAATTGGAGGAAAAAGATTGCTAGAGAAGAGATGGATGTTGGCGACGTTGAGCCGCCAATTCTGTACAAAGCAGACGTTTTGCGCCGAGCAAAAAAAGAAAGGATAGAAAAGGATCTAGGAGTCGGAAAAACAGATGGGAGAGATATAGTTAGAGCAATAGAAGAAATGATGGTCACTTCGCCCTACACGGGATCTGTGCAAGCAGTTGGGTCTAATCCCTTTTACACTTTCTACAGATCTCAAGTTCAAGTGCATGCGTATAAAGAGTACCTTAGATTAAGAAAAGATTCTGCATGTATAAGCATTGATGCAATTGGTAGTATTGTGCAAGCATTGCCCAGGGGTTTGAACAAATCAGGACACATATTCCTTTATGCGATAGTTATAAATTTTGATGGGTGTTCCGTATCGGTAAACCAGATGCTATCTGAAAAGAACGAAACCGAGTTTATAGAATTTTGGTTGAAACAGTGGATACGACAAGTACCCAAACCTCCAGAGGTAGTATCTGATTATTCAAGAGCGCCTTTATGTGCATTTGCTCTTGCATTTAATAATCAAACAATCAAATCATATATCAACTTATGCTTTTCATTTCTGATGGAAAAAAGTGAAAGTGCTTCAAACTTAAAAAGGCCAGTGACTACATTCATAAGAGTAGATGTAGCGCACCTAATACACTTAGTAACACGGTGGAAATGTTTTAATGCAATAAGACAACTTGCAATAAAAGATTTCTATGTTCGATGTGTAGCCCTGATGGTGGATTGTCAAACTTTTAGTCGGTTGGAAGAAATCTATTTACTAACAAGTATCGTCGCCCTTCATCCGCACAACGGCGTCAATAGTGCCGCAACTTCAGACGAATCGGCAAAATCAGCAAGGAAAAAATTAGAAAATTACATCGCAGTGGGTTGCTTGGATGCCAATGAAATATTACAAAAAATTGATCTAAACGAGAAACATGATGCTGAAAATGATGTATATCATGAGGACGAGCCTATAGGCAAAATTGAAGAGTGGGTTAAAAAAATGCAATCCATTGCTGAAAATGGAATTGAACACGAAGCAGGCGAGTTGAATGCATTTTATCTCCCCGACTTCTTTAAACACCTGCAACAGTTAATTAAGGAATTTCCACTATGGACAGATGTCATGATACCCCATTTTAATTCAAAGCATGAACATGCATCATCGAGTTATTGCGAGGGTAACTTCAATGATTTGAAAACCAGAGTAATGACAAAATTTGGTAAGCCCTTACGTGCTGATAAATTCCTGAAAATGCATTTGCAAGACTTAAACGGTGGTGCAAACATTTTTTCTTCAAAATTAATTTGCTACCGGATGACAAATCAGGTATCGAGTAATAGATCGAAATCGTCCGAGGAACATAAGATAAATGCAGGTACAATATCCTGTGAAAACGAAGGTTTTGACGATCTTGATTTAATGTCAGTGGAAAATTGGAGGAATAAAGGTTCGAAAGTACAACCCATTGGTAAAATGCAAGAAGAAATTTTAGAGTTGAATTTGTTGAAGGATGAGGAGTTCGGCACCAGCCAAGTTTGTTCGACAGGATCACCATCAAAGACCAATGAAGTTGAATTATCAGAAGACAATCATGAAAACACATGTCTCGGTAATTTCTGCTCAGAATTGGTAAACCCGAATACAATCGAGTCTACTTCTCCAGGTAAGTCTGAAATAAAATTATGAATACATAATTTAATTGTGCACGACGGAAAAATTGAATGCTGTGATAGCAATGAGTCGATAAGGATATTGTTTATTTTTCAATCTGCATGAGCCCATCCTGTATCTAATTTCATTTGATTTAGTGAGAACTATCACATGAGACTTGTAAGTATGGCGATAACGACGTTTCAAGAAACAATTCCGTGCAAGAGGTTAATAATGTTACGTATGTTGTAATTACAGTTCAGAATTTTGTCAGCGCACAGGACGAAGCTCTAGAAGCCATTAAAAGAAGAAGTAAATATTTTAGGCCATTTCCGGAAATTACACTTAAAAATAAATCGAGTTTAATCAAGGAAGCCTATTCGCTTAAGAATGGTAACATCTCTAATCCTATACCAACGGAAAAGGTCAAAATGGCAGGTGGAAAAATGGTGCAATGCAAACTCATGATAAAAAACACTAGCGTATTTGATTCTATTGTACAAGTGCTGCTGACTAGTGCCCTTGATTGCAGCAATTATAAAAGTATTATTGAAAAATCAAACAACGAAACCCTTCAATTCGTACTAAAATTCATGGAAAATGGACCAAATTTAGATGTGTTGAAAAGTAGGGCAATGTTATTAAAGCCTTTGTATTCTGCTACGATAACACCTGTTCTTGAAGTTGGTGGGATCACTGTCATAGAAGCATTAGACGCTTTGGATAATGTAACAAATCTATGGGACAAACTACTGCACTCTGAACCCAGTGCTTATACAACACAAGAATGTTCTAATGAATCTTGTCCTACAAAGACAAGCGGTATATCGTTTCTTGCCGTAAATCATACCATTATAGCACAGAATGGATTCAATTCCTTACAAAAGGCAGTGCAGTTTAACTCCTACGTCAAAAGTAGTAAGTGCAAAAATGGAGATTGGCTTGGTAGAAGTACAATTTCGCAACGAGAAAATTACCACTTGTTTATTGAACTTGACGTCCGTATTAACGTCGCATCAAAGAATGGAATAAGATGCAAACTAAAAGAGTTTCCCAACATGATACAACTATCACAGCAGAACTTTAGGTTAGTCAACTTGATATATTATTCCTTGCTCGAAAATCGATTAATCTTCGTAATCAGTAACTATAGAATTGAGGTTCGAATATTCAATAATGGTAGCTATAATAATTGATGTGTGAAATTTCGTATGACGAATCTCAAAACGGAAACTATCGTCTGTATTCAGCAGTCGCTCCTATAGGCGCTCGTATCGCTATTAACCCATAAAACTCAACAAAGGGTTCAATCGTAACTGCTGACATAGATATATTGCATAATATCGCGTGACCAAAATCAAAAAGGCGCATGCACCAGAGAAGTCAGTTTTATAAAAAAAACGGCGTACGTCGACGTTTTCACAGAAAGTCGTGTGAAAATTAGAGGCCGATACGCACTTTTGATTTTAGCAAAATGTAAAAAAAAATATGCTTGTACACCCTTTTGATTTTAGTCAGATGACATATTTATGCTGCTGAATAGAGGGGACTATATCTTTTTGAACAGTGTTACCCAAATACTTCAGCATGGCTTCTCCACAGAGACAATCTTCGTGCTATTTCCTTCACAAATTGTCTGCTCATGTATTGCTATTAGTTATAAGTCGCGACGGGGTCCGAAGATTTAAAAATATAAAACAGGGTCACAACTTCCAAAACTATCAAATCAGATAGAAACAAGACTTACTTTAAAGTTATTTAGGTCATTCACTACATTTAGGAAAAACTTTTCTTGACAATACTGCTATAAGAACAAAAGCAATAAATTTCGTCTCAAAAATCTTACTAGGATTTTTTCAACATAATATGAATTTTTATTTTGCAGGCTTCGAGGCGTCGTAGGGTATAATCCAGGTCATTACATGGCTTATTGCAAACGACTAGATGGTCATTGGGAACTTTACAATGATACTGCCCCCTCTGTGAAACCAGTTACTTCCAACACAGAGATAGAACCTCATGCCGCTGTATACACTAAAGTATCATAGGTTTATTGTTGATAACCATAAGCGCATGCCTATGTATACACGGGTAAGTCCGTCAATTTCAAGGAGAAAATTGTCACCCCTGGTGGCCGATTTTCTCATAACTTTGGAATATGATACTATACCTGGAAAGGGGTTTCGTGTGATTTGAAAAAAAAATTTATCGACCCGCTCAGCTGTGGCACTCTTTGAAATTTTCGCACGTTTAGATAATGCGTTCGGAAACTTTTTTTTTACAAGGTAAGGGTTAAAAATAAAATCTGAAAAAATTCGTTTTATAGGTGAAAAACTCTTAGCTTCCAGAACTAAAATATAAAAATAAATGTGGATGCTTAGAAAGCTACGAAAATCGAGTTTGAAGTGAGAAAAACGGTTTACAACAACGTAGCCTTATTTCTCGACGATACTATTTTTTCGGAAAACTCGGATCTTTTTACTTGAGAACCTAGATTTTCAGATTGGGATCTCTAATGGTTCAATTACAAATATATGAAGTACGATGAATTGTCAGTTATTTTAATATGATATATATTTTAGTAATTCAGGCAATCATGGATATCTACATATTTTCACTTTTTTTTGAGTTGGAGGATGGCGAAATCAATTTTATTTAGACACATCCAAAATTATCCTCGCTGGTGATTGAATTTAATTTTCATTGATCGATCATTTAACCGACAATTCATTGTACTTCATTTATTTGTAACTGACCCGCTGGAGATCCCAAGCCGAAAATATCGGTTGTGATGTAAAAAATCCGAGCTTTCCGAAAAAAATAGTGTCGCTGTCGAGAAGTAAGGGTATGCTCATCGATTTTCGTAGCTTTCTAAGCATCCAGATGTATTTTTATATTTTGGTTCTCAAAGCTGAGTGAGAGTCTTTCACCTATGAAATGTATTTTCTCGATTTTTTTTTGCAACACTTTGCAGCCTCGTAAAAAAAAAGTTTACGAACACATTTTCCAAATGTGCAGAAATGTTGAAGACTGCCACAGCTGAGCGGGTCGATCAATTTTTTTTGTCGAACTACAGGGGATCCTTCTCCAGGTATAGTACCATACCCCAATGTTACGAGAAAATCGGTCACTAGAAGGGTACAACTTTATCCTTGAAATTTCCGGACTTGCCCATATGTATGCTTATACGTGTGACTATTAGTGGTTTATCAGATTCCATCTTTGTTAATATTGTACTACATTCATAAACAACATACCGATGGGGTCGGACAAGCATAGACTTTCGGTTTTCTTGATAGAAAAATAACTTCACTATACCATGCCTTGAGAGTGGATTACCGAACACCGCCTAACGCCCACCAAACGAATCCGAAAAGAAAATTAAATCGGTTCCTCTATTCGTGTCCATAGTTGTATGAATAATGATAAAAAAAATTATGGTAATCGTAGCGAACTGGATAAAAGGGTTGAAGTAACTTGAAAGTAGTGCCATTTTTAGAGTCACTTCGACCTTTTTCCCATTCTCTCAAAAGTATCATTATTGGCCAAATTGGATGTGGCGGCGAAGAGGGGGAGGGGGGGGGGGGGGGGGGGGCGAAGCTTCACGGTCAACTTTCGTCTTGCAGGTTGGAAGAAAAAAATATCCCGTACCAAAGCTGGAGAATGGACTACCAAACACCATCAATCGACCACCAAACGATTCCCGAAGAAAAAAATTAAAAAATGCAACGTGGGGGGGCTAACTTCGCGCTGGATTTTCGTTTTTTGCGTTTACAAAAAAGACCAGTTAATACCAAACCTCGAAAGTAGACTACCAAACACCACCAAACGACCACCCAACGATTCCCATAAAAAAAAAATTAACAAATTCAATATGGGGGGGCGAACTTCACGCTCAAATTTTGTTTTCCACATTTCGAAAAAGCTATTCGCTACCAAATCTTGAAAGTGGACTACCAAACACCACCAAACGACCACCAAACGATTCCAATAAAAAAAGGTGAAACATCTGAGGTGGGGGGGCCAACTTAACGGAGGTCTAGCCACGTGTCTCTAGAAAGATCAACTAACACATTCTGGATAAGATTCTCCCTAAATTTGTATAAATCCCTCCCATCCTGAGTAGAAATCCCCTAAAGACCCTTCGAGACTCTGAGCTGGTTTATTTAAGATTTTTGGATAGCATTATTTATAGCCCCTTCTTGTAATTTCTCTATTCATTAATTATTATAGTGTGTTGCCTCATGGCATAGCGTGTCTTTTGTGGTTGTATTCGTGCATGTCCGTGAGAGTTCGTACGGGTTCGCCCCGACGCACTACACTTTTCGGTTAATTGTTCTACTTTATCGACACTTTTAATTGATTTTTAATAGTTCCAAAAAGTATTGACCCTAGCTTCCCCCAGATCCCCCTATGTTATCGACCTAGTCTTATCCTTTGCTTTGTATCCTATGATTAATTCCTACTGTACCCTAAGGTAGTTCTTTTCTTTGTTTTGTGAATTGTTCTATATTACCCCAACTGTTACTTCCTTGCTGGTGACCCACATATCTCATAGTCTATCAGTTGTTTGTCAATTTCGGTCATTGGGTCACAGCCTCCCTATTTGATTATATTTAACGATAAAATAAATTTGGTTTCTTTGTGATTTTTCCATAAACCTTAATAGTACCGATTCGTCTATATTATTCGCCTCCACGTTCCCCTCACCCTGAACTCGCCGAGTAGTCCCGTCTCATGTTATCGAATTGATTGAGTTATTTAAATTTTGAAAATCACATTTCATTTCATTTTTTTTTTTAATTATTTTATTCTTTTCGTTACCGCGGTACCCTAGGTACCTGGCGCCCAACCTTATATTGTACGCAGATTTTGTTTGTTGAATAATTAGTTATTAACCGTAAAATCTCAATTTACCAAACGGTGGGATCGCCTGGTTTTGTAAACGTAGCTGACCTCGATAACAAACCCCCCCCCCCCCAATCGTCGGTCTTGCCAGTCACAGTATATATACCCAAAAATCGACTGTTACTTGAGAAATTCTCAATACCCTGGTGTGTCTGAAATACGAAATTCTAACTACAATAAATTTTGACAAATCGTCAATTGAATTTATTATGAATCTTACGTGATATGTGTAATCTTTATTAGTTAGGGGAGAACGGGGGAATGGCGGTCAGTGGGTAATGACGGTCATGTCAATTTCTCGTATTCCATATATTTTAACATATTGTCTACGCTGCTGACACGTAGCGAACATAGGCAGAAGCTAATGGCCGCAAGTCTGCCATCTATATGGTGTAACACAGTCACCATTCTTCAATAATAATGTAATTCATAACCACGACATTTACTGAATACGATTCTTTCATTCCAATCTTCTGGAATATATGTATAATAGACTACTCAGACGACTCACTGAGCATCATAATAAATGATAACAATGACGTGGAGATAGATCCACCACCCGGGCAGTCTATTATGCCAAACGAGATCCAAATCCACCCGTAGAGGCACAGCTACTGGCGGTGCCACCACCGCTACCCGCGGTGCCGTCACCGTTACCCGCGGTGCAGCTGCAGCAGATTGGCGCACAAATCGTACGTATTTTGCAGAATGTTACCGACGCGTATAATTAGCACATCTATTCTAATGTTCATAATCACAATATCGAAATAACGCAATCAAATCTCGAGATTTATTTCGATAAGCAGCATCCTACATTTGCGTTCCGTTATTTCGAAAAAAAAAAATTCCGTTGACGCCCCCTAAATCCTGAGTTTATACCGCAACACTGAAATTCAGACACAAAGAAGGATCTCCGATTCCTTTAAACCGTGCCGAATCAGTTTACTTTTCTCACTGGTGAAACATGGGATTTTTTCGTTGTTTGGAAGTTAATTTTTTCGCAGTCGTTTTATCAGCTACCCAAAGAATTATTAGTAATTTTCTTTCTCATATGGTCTCTCTCGATGAAGAATTTTCAACATCAGTAGTTATTCAGTTTTTAACTATATTCGCAAATACCGCCACAAGCTGCTTGGATTAATAGTTATACAGGGTGTCCAAAACCACCCGTCCAGGGGTCTTAACTTCTTAGGGTAGCATTTTCAGCAAAAATGTTTCAGATAAAAGTTGCAGGGATCAATGGGAGACATGACCTCATGACCTTGTATTTGACTTTGGGATCTATTTTCAAGGTTATTTGAAGGTCGATGCGCGTTTTTTGAATGGGAACCCCTATTTTCGATTACGGATTATGAAAGAACGCGAAATTTGACGTTCAGATATGTACCCATGTCCTAGGTCAAAATGATCTCCAGAGGTGATTCAAAGGTCAAATCACTGTTTGGTGGTGAATAAAAAGTGACACTAAAATGTCTGAATGGTAACATTTTTGTTTTGAAAAATATGAATTTTAAACACAAACCTTTGAGAATAAACAGATCGGTAAGTTAATTTGAGCGATTGAACATTTGATAGATGAACACATTAGTGCTCAAAATGACCTCCTCCCTGCAAAATACACGCCTGCACTCTAGTTAGAAAGTTATCGACAGTTCGTCTAATTTCTGTTGTAGTCAGAGATGGAATAGCTTGTCTTATTTTAACAGATGAAATTGGAAATAACAATACTCGACTTCTGTGTGACCTACTCACGTCACTCACCAACATGTTCGATCATGTTGCCTTGTGTACTAAATTTTTTGTCTTTCTCTATGCTGTTTGTCCTCTATCACTACTCGCGCTTTCATTTGACATCGTAGTGTTTGAAATACATAAATTGCGTGATCACCATAGTCGATAACTTCTCTTCATTATCTGTGAAATTGAGAATAGCGACGTTGAATTTTGGGTCTACATCTTAATTTCTAGAAATGGTGTATTCAAATGAAGAGGGGGATGATATGCTGAACATTTCGTTTGAAGCTGGGTCGTTCTCTGCTGCTGCGACATTGTGGCAGCAACGTTATCCTGAACGATTCCCTCATTCTCGGAAAGTTTTCGCGCGGCTCGAGAGACGAATCCGAACTGAAGGCCTTGTGCAACCCCATCACAATAAGGGAAGGAAAATTTGTCGACGAGTTAAGGATGAAAAATCAGCAGATATCGTTGCATCAACAATTGTTGAACCACATGATTCCTTAAGACGACGAGAAAGAGATTGTGGCATTAGCCGATCTACGATCAATTCGATACTGCAAGAAAACAAGTTTCATCCCTATAAAATGGAGTTGCATCAGGAACTCAATGATATTGACATTGAACAACGTCTTGAATTTTGCAACTGGTCAAGACTCCAACCAGGAGATTTTCACAGAAGGATACTATGGTCAGATGAAAGTACATTCAAGAGTGATGCAACAGTAAATACGTGGAACTGTCGTTACTGGGCGCAGCACAATCCTCGTTGGTTAAGAACCATAGATCATCAACGTGTTTGGAAAGTAAATGTATGGTGCGGCATCATCGACAATCGAATCATGGGTCCTATTTCTTTGGAAGATAATTTAGACCGCTTTCGATACGTAAATCTCTTGGAAACAGTCTTGGAAAATGTCCCGCTTTACTTGCGTCCAAACATGTGGTTTCAGCAGGATGCGTGTCCAGCGCATACAGCGCACATAACTGGAAGATGTCTAAATCAAATGTTCCCCAATAGATGAATAGGGAAGTATGGTCCTGTCAATTATCCACCTCGATCTCCGGATCTGACAGTACTCGATTATTATTCATGGGGAACAGTGAAAGATTTAGTTTACCGTGAACGCCCAACTACAAGAGACAATATGATCAATAGAATAAGACGAGCTATCTTATCTTTGGAGGCAACAGAAATTAGACGAGCTGTCGATAACTTTCAAACTAGAGTGCAGGCGTGTATTTTACAAGGAGGAGGTCATTTTGAGCACTAATTTGTTCATCTATCAAATGTTCAATCGCTCAAAATAACTTACCGATCTGTTTATTCTGAAAGGTTTGTGTTTAAAATTCATATTTTTTTAAACAAAAATGTTACCGTTCAGACATTTTAGTGTCACTTTTTATTCACCACCAAACAGTGATTTGACTTTTGAATGACCTCTGGAGATCATTTTGACCTAGGACATGGGTACATATCTGAAAGTCAAATTTCGCGTTCTTTCATAATCCGTAATCGAAAATAGGGGTTCCCATTCAAAAAACGCGCATCGACCTTCAAATAACCTTGAAAATAGATCCCAAGGTCAAATACAAGGTCATGAGGTCATGTCTCCCATTGATCCCTGCAACTTTTATCTGAAACATTTTTTCTGAAAATGCTCCCCTGAGAAGTTAAGACCCCTGGACGGGTAGTTTTAGACACCCTGTATATTCAATATTTTACATGTATAAAAAAAAAAAATACATCATCCGTGACGGTTTCGTGTAACGGAAAAGTGTGACATTTCAGTATTGGATCCCCTATACCTCGCAAATACCCCCAAAACAGAATCATTTTCTATGATAATACATTGCTGTCTTATACGTATACGCGGCCCATTTGATAGTCTTCTAATATAATAATCATTTTATCAACATATTACTTCTTACAGAATCCAATGGTCATAGAGGCCGTAAACAATTGTTTACGGACCTTGCTAATAGGTCAACGAGGACGCGGAGGCGCCTACAACAGGCGCGGCGGTCGCGGGGGCTACCGCGGGCGACGCGGCGGCGGAGGCAGAGGCGGCCTTGGCGACGGCGGACGGGGCGGGAGGGGGCAAAGATCATCGCTTACTATTTTTATGTAAAATATTTCCAATAAATAATAATCAATAATACATTGTAACTTTTTTGATGTTGTTTGCGTCACTGGAGTGGCGCAAACAAGAAGTTATCGTGAGTTTTTTTATCTAATAAGGTTTAGAGCCGCTCTACCGAATTTAGTCTGACGAGTTTCTAATGCGGACTTGGGAGTAGGAGACTCCGAAGCCGCCAGTGCATACCTGGGTGTGCAGATGCACGCCAAGGATGCCAAGCTTCCCTGGTCGCGGACTTGGGAGTGGAAGACTCCAAAGCCGCCTTCACATACCTGGATGTGCAACTGCACACCAAGGATGCCTTGATCTTCTAATCGCGGACTTGGGAGTAGAAAACTCCGAAGCCGCCTCCCTCAGACCTGGGTGTGCTTGACACACACCAAGGCTGTCGCAGACTTGGGCGAGTTAAACTCGCCAAAGGTGTCTTTTAGCTAAGGTGGAAATAAGCCGCGATATATAAAGAAAACTCGGGGTAAGAAAGCCTGCGTCGTTATGTTTTAACTTAGATTTTACTGCAGAACCATATGAAATAACAAAAGAAAAGATATAAAAATAGGTATAGGACGTGTGCGACAAAAGCGAGGCTAAAAACGAGCAAAGAAAAGTGAAAGGAGTGAGGAAAAGCGTGGAAAGGGCAGGGAAGGGAAAAGGAAAGAAAAGGAGAAAAAGAAGGTAGGGGGAAACATAACACGAAGAAAGAGGGTGAACAGAAAGGAAAAAGGAAAACATAACCTAGAAAAGAAGGAAGGAAAGAAAGAAAAAGGGCGACACAGAGAAACAAGCGGGCAAAGACGGAAGGAGTAAGGCGAAGAAAGTAGAGTCGATAAGGAAGATACGGTAGGCAAGAAAGGGACGCAGCGGGAGGAAAATATGGCAGGGAGGGCGCAGAGAGCAGACAGCGGAGCAGAGGAGTATGAGGAGTTTCATACGCCAAAGGGGCAAGAGAAAAGAGGAAGACCGACAAACGCGGAGAGACTAGGGAGGGAAAGATCAGCCTCAGTGGGAACGCTAGGGGAGATGTGGAAGAGAAAGAGGGGGCAGGAAGAGGAGAGAGAAGAGGGGTTCAAGAGGAGTGACATGACGAGGAGGTCACCAGGCGGAGAGAAGGAGGACAGAGCGGAAGAAAAGGCGGGGGGAATAGAAAGCGGGATGGAGCGCATGGAGAAGTGTGTAGAGTCATGTATGAGGAAAATGATGGAGGAGTTAGGCAGAATGAGGGGGGAAGCGGCAGAAGGAAAGAGGGAGCTAGGAGAAAAAATGGATAGGATCATAGGGGAGGTGGAGGAGGTGAGAAAGCAGGGAGAAAGAGAGAGGAAAAGGCTCGAAGAGAGAATAGAGAAACTGGAGAGAGAAAGTGCAAGGAAGGACGGGGAGGAAAAGGAAAAAGAAGAGAGGGAGAAAGAAGAGAGAAAGAAAGAGATGGAGGAGAAAGCGAGAGAAGCGGTGCAGGCGCTGAAAGAGGAGATAGGGGGAATGGGCAGCGGGTGGGGGGAGAGAGTGAAAAAGGTGGAGACGGAAGTGGTGGAAGGGATGAAAGAAATGAGAAGAAAGATGGAGGCACGGGAAAGGCAAGAGAAAAGGGAGAATATAGTAATAAAAGGAGTGGAAACGAAAGGAGAGGACCCGAAGACGATAGCGGAAAAACTAATAAAAGAGAGTCTGAAGACGACCGCGGGGGTGACGGAGGCATGGGTGCAGAAGCAAGGGGAAAGTGGAAGGGAGATGTTAGTGGTAAGGATGGAGGACAGAAAGGCCAAGAGAGAGGTGATGAGGAGGAAGAGGATGCTGAGCGGGACGAGCATATACATCGACGACGACCTGACGTGGGGGGAAAGAGAGGTGCAGAGAAAGCTGATTGAGAAGGCTAAGGAAATAAGAAGGGAAGGGGGAAGAGCAACAGTGGGGTATAGGAAAATGTGGGCGGGAGGCAAGAGGTGGGACTGGGATGAGGAAAGCGGGAAGTTAGTGGAAGGAAAGGAAGCACAATGAAGGCAGGAAAAAAGAGGGGATGAAGAGAGGGAGGGGGAAAAGAAAAAGAAGAGGGAAGAAGGAAAAGGGAAGGGACCAAAGATAGCGTTCTGGAACGTGGCGGGATTGAGTGGAAAGAAAGGAGAGTTCTGGAAGAAGCTGGAAGAATGGGATGCCGTAGGGCTGGTAGAGACGTGGGTGGAGGAAAAAGGGTGGGAGAGGGTAAGGGAGAAACTGCCAAAAGGATACAAATGGAGATGCCAGAGGGCGAAAAGGAGGAACAAGAAGGGGAGGGCGGAGGGGGGGATGATAACAGGGATAAGAGAGGAAAGGAGCACAGAAGGGCACGAAGAAGGGGGAGAGGAAGGGGGGGTAGAGGGACTGATGAGTAGAGAGATGACGATAGGAGGAAAAGTATGGAAGATAATTACAGTGTACATGAACAAGAACCAGAGTGGAATAATGAGAGAAATAGAAAAGGAAGTAGAGGAAACGGATAAGGAAAAAGGAATAATAGTAGGAGGAGACTTTAACGCGAGAACGGCACGAAGGGGGGGGAGGAGGGAACTGGGCGAGGAGGAAGATAGAGAGGCGGAGGGGGGGGAGGGGAGAAGAAGCAAAGACAAGAAAGAGAACAAGGAGGGAAGACAGATGCTTGAGTGGATGGGGGAGGGGGGATGGTACATAGTGAACGGTGGGAAAGAAGGAGACGAAGAGGGGGAATTCACGTTCACAGGAGCAGGAAGAGGGAATACAGTAATAGATTACGCAGTGGCAAGGGAGGAAGATTGGGAGGACATAGAAGACTTCGAAGTGGGAGAAGAAGTGGACTCTGATCACCACCCAATTATAGTGAAGCTAAGAGGAGAGGAGATAGAAGAGGAGAGATCGGAGGAAGAAAGGAGGGGAAGGAAGATTATGGACTGGTCAGAAAAAGGAATGAGGAAATACAAGGAAAGGATGAGTGGAAAGAAAGTGCAATGGCAGGGTGCGGAAGAGACGGTGAAGGAAGTGGAAAGAGTGGTAAGGGAGGCGATAGAGTGGAAAGAAAGGAGGAAAGCAGAAGGGGATGGATGGTGGGGTAGGGAATGCAGGCAAAAAAGAAGAGACACGATAGGAAGATTGATAAAGTGGAGAAAAGGGGAGGGGACAGAGGAAGAGTATAGGAAGGAAAGGAAGGAATACAAGAAGCTATGTGAAAGAAAACAGGAAGAAGAGAAAGAGAGGTACATAAAAGAAGCAAAGGAGGCAAAAACGGACGCAGAAGTGTGGAAAGTGATAAACAGGGAAAGGAAGAGGAAGAAAGGAATATATGATGGGATAACGATGAAGGAGTGGGAGAAGCATTTTGGGGAGCTATTAGGTGGAGAAAAGAGAGACGTTGATAGAAGGGAACAGGGTGCGGGGGAAGTAGCGGGGAGGGAGGAGGAGGAGGAGGAGAAGGAAGAAGAGGGGATAGCGAGAGAGGAGATAAGGAAGGTGATTCAGAAGCTAAAAAAGAAGAAGGCTGCAGGGATAGACGGAATACCGAACGAGGCATGGATATATGGAGGAAGAGAGATGGAGGAAATGACGTGGGAGGTGGTGAAAAATGTATGGAAAGGGGAAGGGATCGCGGAGAGTTGGAGGGAGGGAATAGTGGCACCGATTCTGAAGAAGGGAAACGAAAGGGAGGTAAAAAACTATAGGGGAGTGACAATGATGACAGCAATGTATAAAATATACGCGGGGGTGATTGCGGAAAGGCTCAGAAGGGTGATGGAAGAGAAGCGAATGGTGCCGGACGGACAAGCGGGTTTCCGGAAGGGAAGGGGCGTGATGGACAATATTTACGTGCTGAACTATGCGATAGGAAAGGAGAAGGAGAGGGGGGGAAGAGTAGTGGCAATGTTTATAGACCTAAAGGCAGCTTTCGACACAATAGATAGAGAGAAGCTATGGAAGGAGATGGAGAAGAGGGGGGTAGGAAAGAGGATAGTGGACAGGGTGAAGGAAATATACAGGGAAACAAGTTATAGGGTAAAGGTGAAGGACAAGAAAGGGGAAAAGTGGTGGACAGAGAAAGGGCTGAGGCAGGGGTGCCCACTGAGCCCATACTTGTTTAATCTGTATATAGGGGATCTAGAGGAGGTGATGAGAAAAGGGCAGGATGGGGGGATAGTAATAGGAAGGAAGAAGATATGGAGCTTGGCATACGCGGATGACGTGGTTTTGTTGGCAAAGGACGAGGAGGGACTGGAGGGGATGAAGAGGAGGCTAGAAAGGTATCTGGATAGAAAAGGGTTGACTCTCAGCGAAGAAAAGACGAAGGTGGTGAGATTCGGAGCAGGAAGAGGGACGAGAACGGGAAAGAAATGGAAATGGAAGGATGGAGAGATAGAGGAAGTAAAAGAGATTAACTACCTAGGGTACAGACTGCGGAGGAACGGAAGACAAGGGGAACACGTAAAGGAGAGGATAAGGAAGGCTAAGAGAGTGATGGGACAAGTTTGGGGCATAGGGGAAAGAAAGTTCGGAAAGGATTGGAAGAGGAGGATACGACTGTTCGAGGCACTGGTAGAAAGCGTGGTATTGTATGGAGCAGAGATATGGGGATAGAAGGAGTATGACGAAGTAGAAAGAATGCAAGAGAAATACCTGAGGTGGGTGATGAGAGCAGACTGGAGAACACCGGGGTATATGGTGAGGGAGGAATGGAAAAGAATGAAAGTAAGGACAAGGGCAGGAAGAAGGGCAATGAAGTATGAAGAGAAGCTAAGAGAGGGAGGGGGAAGCGAAATAGCAAGGGAATGCTGGAGACTGATTAAGGAAAAGAGCGGAGAAGGGAAGGAGGAGGGACGATCGGAGTGGGAGGAAGAAAGGGAGAAGTTCTACAGGGAGAGAGGATACGCGGCGGGAGAGGTGGAGAGGAGAAGACAGGAGGGGAGGATGTCGGCGGCGGAGCTAGAGGAAAGAGATGGAGAAATACAAAAGCAGGAAAGATGGGAGAGGATAAGGGAATCAAGGTATAACAGATGGTACAGGGAAATAGTGGAAACAGGAATACCGGGGTACATGAAGGGAAACAGGAGTAAGAAGGAAATGGAAATGATAGCAAGGTTTAGATTAGGGAATGAGATGAGGGAAGCAAATTACTGGTCAAAGGAGGAAGATAGAAGGTGTAGGGTATGCGGGCATGAGGAAGAGACATGGGAGCATGTTCTGGAAAGGTGCACGGACGGAGGGAAGGGAGAGGGAAGGGAAGTGGTGCTCGCGACGCTGGAGGGAAGAGGAAGGGGGATAGAAAAGATGAAGGAAATAAAAAGAATCAGAGGGGAAGATGGGAATGAGGAGACAGAGGAAGGGGGGAAGGAAAAGGGATAGGAGAAAAAGGGGAGGAAAGAGTGGAGGAAGGAAGAAATAGAGATTAAGGTAGAGATAAGAGGAATAAAAAGAATTAAGGGAGATGTAGAGGAGCAAACCTCAGGAAAAAACCAAAACCCGTATGGGAATAAACGGATTTTACTACTATAAAAATAGGTATAATGAAATAACGTGAAATAATAATATAAAAGTGTAACCTGAGGTTGCAACCGAATTATCTTAAAACTAAATATAAAGTTAATATGAACAGTGTTGTTTGTTTTGAGTTTAGGTTTGAATTTCATGTATTGATTATGTTTGAAGTATGTAAAATGTTTGAGAAATTGAGCGAAAACAGAAAAAAATTCTAAATTTAACAAAGTGACTCGACCGAGAATAATATAATTTTAACTATTATTCGAAAAATTAAATGATTCTAATAGTTCTCCGGGCGCTTTGCCTCGGATACTCGTTACTGAAGAGAGAGTGAGTCAATCAGGCGCTGTGCCGTGTATTGCTCTCGAGATAGTAAGACGTCGGGCGCTATGCCTCGAAAACGCTGCTGAGCTGAGTGGCGTCGCGATTTATATATTTGTCGTGACGTCACTCAGTCCAGTGTCGCTGTCGCTGAGGTGGTGCCGTGTGCACGCTGTCTGTTTGAATTGTAACGGCACAGGCCTGGGTAGGCCTGGCACGTTACAACATATAAAAACAAAAATTGTATCAAATATATTCCAGTAACTTTATTGAACGTTAACCGTAATCTGTTCCTTTCCTATTCAAAAATAAGCTACAACTATATACAACTATGTATCACCAAAACGCATACACCTATTCGACACATGCCAGTCTTCGCAAGGAATGACTCTGCTTTACTTACAGTTGAAATTTTTCAAATTAAGCATAAAGTGCAACAATTTCTTATTTCCATGAATTACTAAAAACCCCGTACTTTCTGTGAAAATATTGAAGAAGATTCTAGATTTATGACTTGTAGCCCACACTAAGGGAAAATCAATTTGTACAATCAACATTTTCGATATAGTTAAAATGTTATTTCATAGTAACTATAAAATTTTGTCTTCGCTGAAATAACATATAAAATAATAATAATAATAATGATAAGAATAATAAAATCTGGTACAGTGAGCATTAATTTGTGATTAAATAATTAATTAGCAGTAACTACACCAGAAATTCAGTAATATTTACAATCTTATTCGGCCGGATATTCAATTTTTCGTGAATATTCACTGTAAGTATTTTTAGTCTACTGTGCCAGGCACTATTTTTGCGAGTCACATGTATAGTATTTTTGAAATGTTCTATTCCTTCAATAAATGACAACTATATCTTCAGTTAACGGAACTTCAGTTTCTATTATTAAAGATTAACTAACTGTTCAATCAACCTCACTCATCTGTTTGAATGGACCTGATTATTATAACCTATATATTAATATTCTCCTCCCAGAATGATAACATATCTATTGCAATCACACAACAAATATTTCGCGCCAACTATGATTCCGTGTTTTATAATCGTGAAACGAAAAAATATAGTAATAATTCGGTCGTTGCATTCGCGAATAAGCGAGTGACGATGAGCCAGCATTCGAAAAGTTTCTATTCAATCAAACGTTGTAAGTAAAGCTATCTCTCTCATTGGACTTCTTGAAATATCAATATTGTAATTTTTTAAGTGAATTGCAGTATACCAATTGTAATAGTGATGTTTTTTCACGTGAAGAAAAAACATTTGTAGGTTTTATCGGATCGAATATTTGAATAATTAATGATAGATCGCTTGAAGTTGAGCCTAAAATTGACCCTCTACGCGAATTTTTTTCATAAAAGAACAACTTTTAAGCAGGTAATACACTGAGAAAGAAGTTCATTAGAGTTTGTTTGATGTTAACAAATCTTTTTTGGGTATGGCGAAATGAAGATTTAGCTGTTATTACTAAATTTTAGTTGAGCCAAATGATCTTTGTATTATTACCATATTTGTTATTATTACCAAATATTATTTCGATATACTATTTTGGCTAAATTAGATCGTCTTTGGTTCAACTGAAATTTAGTGATAACAACTGAATCTTCATTTCGCCGAATCCAAAAAAAAGATTTGTTAACATTAAATAATCTCTCCTTTCAGTGTATCCACGGAAAAAGAAATGAAAAAAAAAAAAACACCCAACTACCCACAGGGCACGAATGCACAATTGCATCATAGTTCGCAGACACTCACGTATATCTGATCTCTTTATGCACCAAGCCTATCTCGGACGACTGTTTGCACTAACGGAAATGTTTCATGACACTGTTAGGATCTGCAAAATGATGTGTCAATGTGTTACAATGTCCAAAAAGGGCAACAATCAAGTGACAGAAGGCTTAACTCCATAATGAATTAAGGAAACAAGAAAAAGAAAAAATAATGATAATGATAGTAATAATAATGATAATATAAGTAATAAAACAATTTTCTCGAGATATCAGAATTGATATCGGATAAATGATGATTCGAGGCTGGCGCGCCGACGTACGGGTATCGGAAGTGCGAAAATACGAATCTTGATAGCGAAGGATTTGGATACCGAAAGCTGAGAAGCGGAGGACCTGGATACGGTGGTCTTTGAACGTAGATACCTCAGAAACTAGGACCGACAAGGTGAGCCTTTTTCATACCGATGATATATTACGAAAACATCAGTTTCTGGAATGATATTCAAGATAATACTAATAATAATATTAATTGATGTCTTGATGTCAATGACTTCGTATATTGATCGGGTTCAATTTTTTTGTTGCGTGATCGGATTTGTTCAACAAGCAATAGGAAGCGAGATATCGACAGAGTCAATTTCCCTTGCAAATTTGAAATCGATCTGTGCGTCGGATCGAGAAATAGATGTGTCGTGGGAAAGTGTCTGAACCAGAGGATCTTGACACTGAAAACTATTCAGCGCAAGACCTAGACACCGAAAACTACGTGGCGCAAGACCTGTACACCAAAAACTACGAAGCGGAGGACCTGGACACCGGAAACTACGAAGTGAAGGACGTGGACAGCAAGATTTACGGAGGGGAGGACATGGATACCGAAAATTACGGAGAAGAGGACCTGGATACTGGAAACTACGGAGCGGAATACCTGGATACCGAAAACTATGGAGCAAAGGACCTGGATACCGGAAGCTACGAAGCGGAGCACCTGGACCGCGAGATTTACGGAGTGAAGGACCTGGATACCGAAAACTACGGAGAAGAGGACCTGGATACCAGAAACTACGGAGCGAAATACCTGGACACCGGAAACTACCAAGAAGAGAACCTGGATACCGGAAACTAGGGAGCAAAATACCTGGACATCGAAAACTACGGAGCGGAGGACCTGGACACCAAAAGCTACAAAGCGGGGGACCTGGACACCGGAAACTACGAAGCGAAGGTCCTGAACAGCAAAATTCACGGAGGAAGCGACATGGATACCGAAAACTACGGAGAAAAGGACCTGGATACTGGAAAATACGGAGCGGAATTTCTGGACACCGAAAGCTACGGAGCGAAGGACCTGGATACCGGAAACTACGAAGCGGAGGACCTGGACACCGAAAACTACGGAGCGGATGACCTGGACATTAAAAGGATGACCGGATTAAAATTGCAACACCTTAATAATAATAAAATAATAATCATGATAATCATACATACCTATATGTTGTAACGCAGTTTTCTTATTAGGAGAGGAAAACCACTGCGTCACAAGTCGACGCTTTCCCGTGTTAATTTACTGAAACTTACTAGATGTTGGGCGCCAGACGCTTGCGCGTCGTTTCTTAACCAAATTTTTACGATACCATAAAACAAATTATTTAGCAAAAATTACGAGAATGCAACGAGCGATAACTCAACTAACTCAGTTTTCCATAGCCTTAGATAGAGAGGCAGGGTACACCATACAAATTATTCAACGAGAGTATTTGAGGTAACATCAATGAATCAATTTTTAATCAATGAAAGTCGATAATTATTCGAGATCGATGACAGAAATGGACAGTAATTATATCAGTTTGCTACGGTAGGTTTCCTACGTTTCGGAACAGATTTTACGCGTTTCACTACGCAAGGTCAGTCATAGGCGTGTTAGAGGTAACTCGATATAAAACAATTTACTAGACTCCAGACTCGGTATCACAGAGCGATACTTCGTACCCGAATGCAAAATTATTCTTTCTAAACGCCGCCTAAGCCGATAATTTATTTGCTGTTTTAGCCGACAAAGCTCGATAACAAACGATACACGATTTAACGTAGCGGTTCGCTAGGCTTCATAATTACGATATTCCGAGAAATAGTTTAACATAGGGACCGCATGGTCACTCGGAATGCGAATTAGCAGAGCAACGTTAACAGATTTAACTGAGAAAGATATTATTAACCAAATTCTATACGATACGATACTTGAGGATAAGATTTTAATTTATCCAGAACGATACTCGACTTACGAGACGATTCTACGGTATACAAAACGAAATTATTGCCAAATTACGACGGAATCGTCAATATTAACCAGAATTGAACAGAATTATTACTAAATACTAACTGTAACACGAGGCTTAAGGCCACTCGCGGCTATCCTCGCTCAGGGTTCTCCAGGAAAAGTATTTTCTACGATTTTCATGCACAATAGATATTTAACATACTAAATAGAAAAAGTAATAAGATAGAAATAAGCCAAAAAGCAATATATACGATAAACAATAGCCAGAAAGCGATATAAAGTCTACGAATTCAGCCAGACTCGAGGTTGTTCGATAAATCAACCAAAAGACGAGCTCCTTAGCTCAAGAACAAACTATACCATAAAACAGACTTTTAAACGAACGACCTCGTGCCTTCACATAAAGAAATCAAGACCTTACCTTAGTTTGCTTCAGAGGGAACACAATCACTATTTTAAATATACTTCGATATTCGATACGGGAGATGATACAGATTCGACACACGATGAGTTATTTCGTAGGGTAGCGCAGACGGAGTGAAGAGTAGGCCGATTAGCCTACGTATCCTCTTTATATAGTCCTTATTTCTGCTTGTACCGACTTCTGATGGGTCACGTGGCTCATCACCTTCCTAATTGGTTCTTGTCGTTTTCGGTAGTTTCGACGAACGTATGAGGTGTCGTTGCGTTTCTCAGGGGAAACTCATCCTACCCCAGCCGTCACGATACCCCTCTTCCTACGGCCTTCCGTTAGAATTCCCTGACGCTGGGTTCATAAAGAAATCCAGCTCGCCAGAGCTATACGATAATTCTCCTAGGCCTTACATCAGAGTCAATCCTTGAGGAGTTACTTAATAGCCTCGTGCTGGGCATACTAGGGCCTCGCTCACGATAAAATTCTTCAGGTTGGGACGCTGAACCCAGGGTTTTCTGGACCAACCCGGCCGCGATAACGGTCTCAGAGAGAGTAGTTGTACGATACCTCCTCCAGCTGATGAATCATTGGGTGGGAGGCTGTGAATATTCCTTCACCTGACCCTATACGCCACCCTCATCTCAGCTGTGCAGTCTTGTCAGCCGGTAGACTCTTCGGATGACGGGAGGATTTGGCGTGCTTCTCGCACATCTCTGTACGCCGTCCATCCACTTCGTTGGGGTGGTAGAATTTGCCTGGTCGAGAGGAGGCGCTGACCTTGCCGCTTGCTTGGCGAATCGAAGGCTTGCACGCCGGTCGAGACGTCGATAACGATTCCAGATGTAGTTTCCGCGGTAATTCCCACGACGGTAGAAATCTCGTTGCGTATCGTGCTCGAGTTACATAGTTTACAAAAATCAAATATCGCATTAGTTTAGCCTAATAGTTTTTCCTAAATTTGTCTTTTCCTGGAGACCCTTGTCTGCGCTACGCATCGCATTTTCCGATAGAGTTCCCTTGTAACGGGGATTATCAAAATACCACGTTACAATGTATAAAAATTAGCAGTATTATATTCGATCGATATCATGAGAATCGGGACTCGTGACGTCATTCTCATTCTCAAAATATGTGCATTGTATAAATAATCATTATTACATGAATAACTCAGTTATGCGTGGTCGATTATTGCTCAAAACAATAGGGGGCGAGATTTCGATGACAAGAAGACCCCTTTCAAATTGCAAGTTCATAAATGCAACGGTTCGACAGATTTCGTGTTCCCAAGAAAAACGTTCTGCAACGAAGAAGAAGAAAAAGAAGAAGATTGTGTTTTTCGATCAACTTTGACGGTCAATATCTCCGAAGCCACTCAGTCGATTTTGTCGAACTCTTGCGAGCAAGGTCAACTGCGGAGGGCCTTACGTCCCTATAAATTTTATTGAAAAATAATCAGCGGTTCAAAAGATGTGGCAGATTTTTCACAAGAACAAGAGCTTGCTCGGGTAAATGATTCGTGGCTGCCGCGCCGAGTTAGTAGAGGGGGAACTCAGCTGCGATTCGCTACCGCGAATCTTGACCTGAGCTAATCAATCCGACAGGCGATAATTGCTGCTTTCACAGCCAGGTGGCGCCGAATTTACGTTACGTTGATAATAGAGTCTTACAAGGGGAAGGCAGACCCTGCGACCAACTGATTCCGATCAACCTTAACATACGCGTCGGGGGCCACTCAAAATTAACTCCTGTAAAAGGGTTTAGGTCACTACGCCTCAGTTTTTGAAAAAATTGAGGTCAAAGCTCATGACGCCAGATCGATTTCGGACCTGGAGGAATCGTTAGATAACTAAAAAACAAGGATATTTTATTCATATACAGGGTGACCCAAAAGTGCCGCACCTCCTTGAATAGGCGGGTTCCTTATCGAATTCTAAGACGAAAGTTCCTTTACGAAAACTCTCCAAGGCCAACGGTTTTCGAGTTATTCAAAATCGCGATTGACGAATCAGAGCGTTTCTTATCATCGTGATAGTGCCGGCTCAAAAGCAAGCCATGGGCAGAGCCCGTGGTATGTTTCTTATTAGCTTAGACGACCGCTATTTTTATTATTATTGAATTCAATTTGTATTTTCGGTCGTCCAGGTCGATTGCACCGTAGTTCCTGACGCCCAGATCTATCGGGTTATGGTCTTCGCGGTCTAGGTTTCATCCGGCGTAGTTTACGTCAACCGCTCCATAGTTTTAGCGGTCCAGGTCGTCCACTCCATAGTTTCTTGATAGAAATTGTCTACTAGCGAAACTGAGAGAGAGAGAGAGACAGAAAGAAAGAGAGAGGCAGCGAGATCGAAGGATAATTGAAAAACATGTATATGATTTTTTTTGTGGTAAAATATACCTGAAGTGTTTCTGTAATATTTTCAGTCATTTTTTATTGTTATCTTCACATCTTCCCCCCCCCCCCCCCCCCAAAAAAAATCAAAAATACAAAACGCAGACAAGGGAATCGAACACGGAACCCAGGATTCGTAGGCAGGCGCGCTAACCACTCCGCTACCGCTCTGATTGCGTACCAGCGAAACTCTTTCGGTTCATACGCCGAGCGCGTAAAATACTAATTCCTCGATTTCTCGAAGACTATTAGTTTGCGAACATTATATATATATATGAATAAAATATCCCTTTTTTTTAGTTATCTAATGATTTCCCCAGGTCCGAAATCGATCTGGCGTCATGACCTTTGACCTCAATTTTTTCAAAAATTAAGGCGTAGTGACCTAAACTCTTTTACAGGAGTTACTTTTGAGTGGCCCCCGACCCGTATGTTAAGGTTGATCGAAATCGGCCGGTCGCAGGGTCTGCCTTCCCCTTGTTAAACGAGTTAAAGTTTCAAAAGAGTCGTTTCTTATTACCAAAAAGACTTATGTTTTTAGTCTTACGTATTACTACGGAGAGGTTGTGTATGCCTAATGCTAAATGCTCAAACATCAAGGTTTACATGGCGAGCAGTATTGAATACATTCGTGCACGCAGGTTTTATTATCAGAATACATTTCTCTAAACCGGCAAGTTATCCGTTTGTAGAAGGACTCGACCAGGCTATCATTTGCCGTCAGATTCTCACTGAAGATGCTTGTAAACTGTTGAAGAGTGAAACCTCAACTCATATAATGAATGAACATAATGCAGAATTGCTTGCATACACGGGATGAAATACTCTGTAGTTGCTTGTCATTCCATCGGAAAGTCGTATGATTGCGTCGTAGAGCTCGTAGGTAATGTGGTATAAGTGGTGGTGGACCCATACTATCGAGGTATATTCCGTTACAAGGGTCTGATACATAAAAAGCGACCCAGTGGGTTCCTAGGTGATATGCTCATCCGTGTTCGCCATGATAGCTGCCGGATATGACCATAACAGGGGTATCTGTTCGGCTGGAAATACTCCTTCAGAACGGACAGGAATCATCTCCAACGCTTTCTAGATTTGAAGACTGTCCATTCTGTATTCTTGATGACTGTGTACTGTGGCGGTTATCGATGCGGCGGAATCGATGAATTTGGTTGATGTTGTACCGTCAACCACCTCGTCACAGTACGGGTATGTCCTCGCGCATAATCTTTTATTCTCCTGCTCCTGCCAATTGCTACTATACTCGTCAATATCCTTGCCAGCGCCGGTATCCTTCTTCTCACGGCTCGCACCACATTCTGGTTGGTAATTAAAGTTCAACGATTCAATAGCAAATGAAAACGATGTTACAATCCGGTCCGTTAAATTGTAGGGCAGCAGCTACTTCTTCAACTTTATTGCATTTCTCAACGCACAGATGAAGGTCTTTCGTTTAGCAGAATGTAATATACATGACCTGTCTGCTATCATGTCTTTGACTACTGGGAATTCCCATTCACCTTCTAAATTTATGATCTGCCGTGATATCACATCTTCAAGAAATTTAGCTTTTTGCGTACC